>JANIPN010000007.1:2106495-2120686 GCA_027478595.1 Erythroxylum anguifugum
CCATCAACTTCTTTTCTCATCAAATTTCTTAAGGCACGATTAACATCTATAACACAATTCATAAACAAAACCACTCATTTAATTCCATTTAAATAAATCAAATCTCCAAATAAATTTCGGGGTCCAACAAAACATGTTCAGGTTAAAGTGGCATTGAGTGTTCAACAAGTCTATAATAAACAGAACTCTGATTTATTCTTTTAACAATAGAAGACAATAATCACGTTCTCAACGTGTACCTAATATTTTAACGTGGGATTTTAATTTCATTTGTCTCATCAATCACAAAATTACATGTAAAATATCACATATATAAAACATATAATTTAATATGCATCCAATATATATATCAACCATATAAATAAAAGCATGCAACTTATACACTCATAATCAAATTATATGCATAAAATATCAAGTTTCGTTTGATTCTAATAATTGATCTTCATAATCTAAAATAAAATTTCCAACTCCTCGGAAAAATTAAATTAGATTAAAACCATTGATTCCTAAATCTATTAAATTCCTATTCCAAATAAAAATTTAATGTGATTTGAAAATAAATTTCAAATTGAAGTGGAAACTATTTCCAATTTATCTTGACTCCTTTAATAAAATTTAGTTGAAAACAATTTTCAATAAATTATTCTTTTTATTATAATTTAGAAAAACTTCTTTTCAAAATTATATAAGTAACCCATTCTAATCCAATTAGAAAACTATTTCTAATCTAATTAGAAATTAGTTTTCCTTAATTAGAAAGCTATTTTCTAAAAATAAAAAGAAACTACTTTCAAAATTATATAAAACACTTTTAAATTTAATTCAGAAAGTTATTATATCTCGGTTTCCTTGGTTGTGATGTTTGTGCTTGAAATCCAAGTAGATGGTTGTTCCTTTATTTTTCTTAGCTATCCCACGAGAAATTGGGGTGGTTTCTCCATTGCGAATTGTACGTATTATTATAAGGATTATTTTAGGGTCTTGGAGCATTCACCAAATAATCTATGTGTTCGATTTAATCTGATTGATAATCTTATCTTGGATGATCTAACCCACACGCCTCACACTACATCACTCGTCCCTGTGGAGCCATAACAATGTTGTTTATCTTCTTGCTCAAGGCCTCCACTTGACTCGCCAGTCAAGTGGAGGCCTTGACTGGCAAGTCTTGTCACTGCATCTACTTCGTAAACTCCAGATTGCCTCTTGGTGGTTTGTGCTCTAGTTAAGCACCATTGATAGTTGTTCATGGCCATATTCTCTATCAACTTTTAGGCTGCTTCAGGTGTTTTGTTGTTGAGTGTCCCTCTACCTACTGCATTGATCGACTGCCTAGTATTTTGACTTATCTCATTATAGAAAGTTTGGATTTGCATCCACAAAGGTAATCCTTAACCTCTCCCAACGTCGTATAATGATTTACCTTTGGTTTGAGAGCACGAAGAGATGTCATTCCTTAGTTTTGTAGTCTTCACGGGAGGAAAATACTTTAGTAACATTTTTTCGACCACTTGATCCTAGGTGGTAAATGATGATCGTGGCATAGAGTTAAGCCACTACTTTGGTTTTCCCCTCAAGGAGAAAGGAAATAGACACAGTCTAATGGCGTTGTCATTCGCTTCATTTATTTTGAAGGTATCGCAGATTTCTAAGAAGTTAGAGATGTTCGCATTAGGATTCTCATCTCGGGGTCTGTTAAATTGGATTGACTATTGCACCATCTGAATGATGCTCGGCTTGATCTCGAAATTGTTTGCTTAAACAGTCGGTCTCATAATGACGGATTCCATGCCAGTTAAGTCTGGCCTAGCATAATCGAACATTGTTTGTGGTTGGTCAACCATATTGCACGATGCTTTGGCGTCCGTATGACCTTCTAAGTCCTCTATTAGACGATCTAGCTCAAACTCCCTAAGGTTAGTTTTACGATGACTCCTTCGCGCAATTCTTTCTATTTTAAGATCTACGTCTAGTAAGTTCTCAGAGTTAATCTGGATTATAAACAAACTAGAAGTCTAAGTCTAAACCTAGTGAAATAAACTAACTACTCAAACAATTTAAATAACGTAAAGAAAAAGAAAAATTAAAGCAAATAAACAAACAAAAGTAATGACTAGGGTAATAAAACTACAGTATTCCTAATATCACTGTCCCTGACAACGACGCTAAAAACTTGATTTACCTTTTCCATGGCAGTCAAAATTGTAATAAACCGTATGTTAATGACGTAGTTGTAGCTAGTATCGACAAGTATAGGTCGATCCCACAAAAACAATGAGTACTAGTATTAACCGTTATTTTATTATCTAGCTTACAGATTGATTATGAGTTTTAATTAAAGAAACTAAATTTAAGAAATTAAAATAAATAAGCAGCATGATTGAAACAAAGAATTGTGGATTCACTAAGTTAATTACCAATATCAAATAATTAGTATCTAGGTGTCGAATTCCCCTAAAACCTTAAACGATTGATTATTTGGCATGCAATTGTATTGTTGATTAATTGGACCATGGAGTTTCTTAAGTTATGCTAGTAACTAACCTTAAGTCTACTAGCAACTAATCTTAAGGTCTTTAACCGAATTACTCATGTTAAATCTTATAGAATTGTTTTACCGCGTTATGAATCCCTCTATTAGGTTTGATCCTAATTTAGAAGATTTATGTTGTCTTATCTCTAAGATTGCAATCAACTCTTTACAATTATTGTAGATCTATTCAAACCTAGGATTTCTTAATCGCTATATATGAAATTAGATTAAAGTCTAATAAATCATATTTAAAAGACAATAATAAAAATAGATAATTGGATCGAAATAATCAAATAACTCAATTGCATTCACAAAATATTCAAATCATGTTTTGGTATCAAATAGGGTTCATCTAGCCTAAATACTAACAAAAAAATTAGCTAGACATTAGTGAACATGAAATTAGATATTCATTGATAGAAAAAAAATAAAAAACAATGAAATCATAACTTTAAATCTCCTTGATTGTTCTTTATCAATTATTCTGAAGATGTAGACGTCCAATCTTGCTTCTAATGGATTTGTCTATAAAAACTTCGCATCTTTCGCTCCTCAAGCTCCAAATCGCCTATATAATTGCCTCTTAACTTCTAAAAATGATGCCTACTGCTTCCTTCTCCCTATTTGCCTAAAAAATGTCACTTTTATATGTAGATCTAGGTTTTTGGGTTATGCACAGTCTCTTGCGCGATTGTACATCGGAACATTCACAATCAGAAGTTATTGGGTATCACAAAAATGCATGGTTGTGTAAAAAGTACGCGGTTATGCACTCCGTCCAAATTGTTGATTCTTTGGTTTAGTCGTGTTTTGGACTGAATTCTTCTTCTAAGTCCGTGAAGGCAATTATACTCCATAAATACACTTGAGACAAATTAAGTACCAAATATACACAAAAAGTATAAAATATCAAGCAATAATGCATTAAATATGGGGTAAAATATAGTTAATTATTCATCTATCAAAGCTCTTGGACCAGATGGCTTCAATGTCAAATTCTTCAAGAAAACTTTCTCTTACAGGTAATTTGGTTTCTAAAGTTGTAACAGAATTCTTTGATAAAGGTGCCCTACTCAAAGAAATCAACAAAACCTCAACGCTTTCTCTTATTTCACACCCATTTCTTATTGCAATTCCTTTCCCAAGATTAACTCCAAAATCCTGGCTCAAAGGCTTAAGGAATTCTTCTTAAGCACATTAGACACAATCAAGGTGCACATATACCTGGTAGGAAAATTGGTGACAATATCCTGATGCTATAAGAACTTATTGCTAATTACTCAAAAAGGACAAGCATACCTAATTGTTGTATCAAAATAGACCTTAGGAAAGCTTATGACAATGTTGATTGGTCCTTCATCACATACCTCTTACATGCTTTAGGATTTCCAAGAATCTTCATACATTGGGTTGAACAATGTCTGATGACTTCCTCACACAACATCTTGGTGAATGGGGAACCTACTAAATTTTTTCAAAGTTGCAAAGGAATTAGGCAAGAAAATCCTTTGTCTCCGTACATATTTGTTTTAGTGATGCAAACTCTTTATAAGATCATTGAAAGTGTGGTCATAAGGACAAAGCACTTCAAATATCATTCAAAATGTGGCAAATTTAAACTAAGCAATATTTGTTTTGTAGATGATCTAATATTACCCTCACAGGCTGATGCAAACTCTATCTTTAATTTGATAAAAACCTTAAAGATCTTTCAAAGGGTTTCAGGATTGCAAGTTAATTGTTCCAAAAGCAATGTATTCTTATCCAAGAGTGCCTCGGATCTTGAACACATGATTCCAACCTTAACTGACTTTCAACTTCAAGAGTTTCCAATAAAAATACCCACGTATTCCTATATCTCCACACATATTAAAAGTAAGGGACTATATAGAGCTGGCAGAGTCCAACTTATTAATTATATTCTCATCTCTATCAATAACTACTGGGCTGTCCACTTAGCCTTTCCAAGTGCAATCCTGAAAGTCATTGATAACACGTTCAACAATTTGCGATGGACTGGCAGTAATGCAAGGAGTTATAAAATTATAGTGAAATGGAGAAAAGTATATACACCTCGAATTCAAGGTGGGTTGGGAATTTTCTCAATTAAAACCATGAACACAATCATATTAACAAAAAGACTCTAGAGACTAATAGTGGACAAGCAATCTCTATGGTGTAAATGGATCCATGACTATTTCATCAAGACCAGAAGCATATGGGCTATAAACTGTTCCCACTTTCCCTCTACTACTCTCAAGGTCATCCTAAAGATAAGGGATGTCAAAGCATTGAGTCCACTGAAGCAAGTCTTGAAGAAACTCGCTCCTTCTTCAGTGTCTGAAGAAACTAGGTCCTTCAACTTTTCATGAAAGGTCTTGATGAAGTTTAACTCCATGAAAGTTATTCTTTGAGGGCGGCGCGACACTTCTTCGGCCATCAACTATCAATTCGACGAGCTTTCTTAATAATAACTAACTTAAACACGAGATATTTATATTTAGAAGTCAACTAAGTCACAGCTTCGAATGTCCATTTACAGTAAGCCCCCGAGATTTTCAGGTAACAGGAACATGGCAATAAAATGGAGACAGTAACTCTGCGTTTGGTTACCGTCCTCGAGGGTGAAGACAGAGGACGGATGACGAGGACACAAAAGTTCTGTTCTCCGACCTGTGAGATACATGATTGATTTTATTACTCTAATTGAAAATGGGAAATCTGCTACCTTTTGGTATGATAACTGGCTATTTATGGGACCATTAATCAAATTTAATGATGCTGACTACTCAAAATCTTCAATTCCCTTAAATGTTCAGCTGCCATAGCCATTCATCACAAGGAAAATTTTCAAAACACGTCTCTTCCCTTCACACTTACTAGTGATATCTGTGGGACCCACTACAACGCTGAAATTGGAAGTTCTTGAGTCATTCTTACAATAGGGGGCTATTTAAACATCTTCCTAGAGTCTAGATCTTCTGTCCAATATTATGGTGTCTTATTATGTCCAATAAATCTCAGCTATTTATTTGTGTAGGGCTCAGCATGAAATCCGCATGGATCCCGCAAAATAAATGACTGAGATTCTATGAGACAGAATAAGACAGAGTAAAACTGGACAGAAGATCTGGTTTTCCTAAACTGTCCTAGACCAAAGCTATCTGGTCTACTTACCTTCTACCTCATGCAGGGTTTAATTTATGGATTACTATGAAAGGCAGATTGAGGACAATTGACATAATTGAAAAATATACATATCTTACCAATTGGTTGAGGAACGTCTAAGCATTTATTCTTCAAATGCCAATACATTAAATAGATTTGGGAGAAGTTGCTTAGCAAATGCGTCTTAGCTACTAATCTAGACAAACTTAATAGTGATCATATTCGACATTTGAACTACAGAAACAACACAAATAGGAAAAGCTTTTGGATAACTTTATAATCAGTTTTGTAAGTAATTAATACACCAAATCTGATTGCAAATCAACTTACAAAAGCAGAAACTTCCCCACCAGCAGCAATACCTCCTCATCCATTAGAATGTGTAGACTTCTAGTAGTTCGTCAAGACTCTTTGATTGTACTTCTGTATGTCGTCATTGTCATGGAGCATCATGCCTTAAGGTTTAATACATTTAAATTCTTAAAAAAACACGATACAAAAAAAGTGAAAACCAAAAGGCCCACCAGTCAGCGTCCCAGCTCGCACGCGTCTTACCGTTATTTCTTCGCGTTTTCGTCCGCATTACCTCTCTTTTTCCGTGTTTATCCAATATTTATTTTCTGTCCACTTTGTCAATATTTTATGTTCATGTTTCGAGCATCAAGCTGTTACCCTGGAATTGGTTTCTATTAAAGTGTCGACCTTTACAACCTTTACACGACGGAAAAGTCGGTCTAAGCTTTATCTTGGGCAAAAGCAATGCCTTTACCGTGGAAGAAATCCAGAGTTCCAAGAATTTCACGGATTGTGGCGGATCTTGAGTTCCGGAAACATGGGAACTCTCTGGTTCTCGAAACTGGGTTTCCCACTTCTCTTGTGGACCTCTTTGTCAAGAACCGTGATAAGTTAAAGCGACCCTTTAAGAGCAAGAAGCACAAGGTGCAGGATCAGTGCTTGGTTGAGGAAGAGGAGATCGTAGTCTCGGATCCCTTAATTGTAACGAACTCCAGTGAGTTGGATGACGTGCTAGAGAAAAACCAGACTTTGAGAGCAGGAAATTTGGAGGAGGAGCGAAACAAATATTGTGGGTTTAAATTGGTGAGGCACGGACATGGGATTTTGGACGGCAGCCACGTCGATAAGGTTGTTCAGGATTGTGTTCATGGTGTTAGGGAAGGTGAGAATGAGAAAGAGATTAGGAAGGTGAGACGGGTTTGTGTGTTGACTGGTCTTGTGATGTTTATGGTGGTGATTTTGGGCTTGAGCCTTAAGAAGCTGGCAGTTGCGATCACAACGTCTGCTTTTCTTTTTATTTTCCTTGAACATGTCGGTGATTATGTCTCTTGTTGGTCTGAACGGCGCCCGAACGCGGGTTTGATCCAAAGGTTGTTTTGCTTCTTTCCACCTAGGACGGTTGTGCCAATTTCGAAAGAAGTGAAGAGTTGTCGACATTCAGAGAAAAAAATTATTGTCCAAGAAGAAGACTACTTTTCTTCTCATTCCTGTGATATGTTTGATGCCCCTGATGGTGACTTCCACTGTTGTGGAGAGGAAATTGAGGTTCTGGAGGGTATGGTCTCTCAAGTCGAAGAGAATAGGAACATGGAAAACAATTTGGATTCACTTAGTCGTGATAAGAAATTGGGGTATTTACAAGCCATGAAAAAGAAGAGAGTTCTTGAGGTGGAAGGAAATGGAACTGCAGTTTTAGTAAGTACAAAAGCCAAAATCAAAACTAAGATGAGGAAGCTGGTCCGTAATGGAAAGAAATGGAGAAGGAATAAGGTAAAAGAATGGGATGTAAACAATGATGGAGGCGGACGTTGGGAGGAGGATAAATTGGAAGAAGCTGATCAAATTGATGGCCAACAAGGTTTGGAAGATGCAGGCAAGTCCTCAGGATATCCTTTAGCAGAAGGACAAGAAATGGAACGAGAACGAATAGAAGTTGGTGACGAGGCTGAGGCAGACATGACTGCAGTTGTAGAGAAAAGGATGGTAATTCAGAGGAAGGACAACAATTCAAGTTATCGTACCTTCATTATCATCATTCTTGGTGGACTTGTGGAAGGTCGAATGGTGGCCTTTTCACTTACAGTTGCATGGTGGTTGGTATTGAAATTGGTTCTGAGATACAGGAAATGTGTAAATTAGGCAATATGGATGAATGGGGTCTCCTAACCTCATCTTGGTTTATTGTGTGTTCGCTGATGAAGTGTTAGAATTCAGAATTCAGTTTTTTGATCTTGGACTGTAAATCAACTGACAGAAAACGAATACATTACAAAATTACTTTGATTTATGAATTCAAGTGTGTAAACCTTAGTCCATGTTGGTGTCTAATTTGGTCAATTATAATCTGCCAAAGTAACTTGATGGTTGTCGAAATATGATCTTGTTCCAATTCGGAGTCAATCATATTGCCTAGATGCTCAACGTTTGGTTGGATTTGGAGTAAGCTTCCATTACACCATTCTTTGTGTTGGGAAAAATTACGAATTAAATCTTATAGGTAAAATAAGTAAGGAATTAAAACACAGAAATTTAACGTAGTTCACCCTCTAATTTGGGCTACGTTCATGAGTCAAACTCCTAATAAAACTTCCACTAATAAAAATTGCAGGTATAGAGAGTGAAAAATTACACAATAAAATAGTAACATTCACACACAAGGTTTTTCTCAAATTTACTATCCTTATGATAATATCCTCACTATTTTGTCACTCACTTTTTTAGAAAACGTTTCCTAAAATACCTCAAAATCACTTTTTCACACAAAACTTTAAACACGTTTCCTAAAATACCTCAAAATCACTCTTTAACACAAAACTTTAAACTTACAAGTCTCTCTTAACTCACCACATATACATGTATTAAAACACACACGCCTATGAAAGAGAGAGGGAGAGCCTTTATATAGACCCTCTATTGCCTTTGCCACAGCTTGCAATATGCAAGTTGTGGTTGTCCACCACCACAGCTTGCTCAACACAAGTTGTTGGCAACTAGTCTTTTTTTTAAATACATAAATCTAGAATGGCGGTACCACATATGTCGGTATTGCCTTACAATTCTCTCCTACCGACTACATGGTATTTACTATCATTCCTGTAGATGATCGACATAACTCAAACTTTCCTTTGAGTAGAACTTTTGTCATCATATTTGATCCATTCTCATCTATATGAATCTTCTCAAGCTGCAATAGCTTCTTCTTTAACATCTTTCTGATCCAGTGATATGTCACATTAATATGCTTTGATCTTGAATTCTCTCCTACCGACTACATGGTATTTACTATCATTCCTGTAGATGATCGACATAACTCAAACTTTCCTTTGAGTAGAACTTTTGTCATCATATTTGATTCATTCTCATCTATATGAATCTTCTCAAGCTGCAATAGCTTCTTCTTTAACATCTTTCTAATCCAGTGATATGTCACATTAATATGCTTTGATCTTGAATAGAAGGAGGAATTCTTCTCAAGGTAAATAATAGTCTAGCTGTCACAAAACAATCGATATCTATCCTGCTGAAAACCAAGTTCATCTAAGAACTTCTTCATCCATAGGAGCTCCTTGCATGCTTCAATTGCAGCAATAAATTTCGCTTCAGTAGTAGATAGAGCAACACATTTCTACAATTTTAATTGCCATGACATAGCTCCCCTTGCAAAGATAATTAGGTAATTTGAAGTAGACTTTCTCGAATCAACATCATTGGCCATATCTGTATCTATGTAACCAACTAACACAGGTTTGGTAGTTTCAAAACATAAGCATATCTTGGAAGTATCACGTAGATATATGAGAATCCACTTTATAGTAACCCAATGTTTCTTACTAGGATTTGAAAGGAACCTACTCACTACTCCAACTGTGTGAGCAATATCTAGCTGTGTACATACTATGGCGTACATCAAACTTTTAACTGCAGAAGCATAAGGGACTTTCATCATCTCTTCCTTCTATTCATCCATCGAAGGGCATTGCTTAGTGCTCAGCCTAAAGTGATTAGCAAGAGGACAACTAACCACTTTAGTTTTATCCATATTAAACATTTGAAGTACTTTCTCAATGTACTTCTCTTGTGACAACAATAATTTCTTAATACCCTTGTCTCTGATAATCGTCATGTTAAGAATCTGTTTTACTGGTCCCAAGTCTTTCAAGGCAAAAGACTTGCTTAACTGCTTCTTCAAACTGTTAATCATGTTGATACTTTGGTTGACAATCAACATATCCTCAACAAAAAGTAAAAGGATAATGAAATCATCATCAGAGAATTTCTGTACAAAAACACAGTGATTTGAAGTAGTCTTCTTATAGCCTTACTCCCCCATAACAATTTCAAATTTCTTATAACACTGTCTCAGTGCTTGTTTTAAACCATAAAGGCTTTTCATCAATCTACACATAGTCCTCTTTCCCTTTGTCTTTGAAACCTTCTTATTGCTCCATATATATCTTTTCTTCCAAATCTCCATCTAATTGCTCAATTTCTAAGTCTACACTTGCCACTAAATCGATCACTGTACAAATGGATGTCATTTTCACAACTGGTGAAAATATCTCGTCAAAATCAATACTTTTTTTTGTTGAATTCTTTAATAACCAATCTAGCTTTGAATCTTGGATGAGAATTGTGTTCATCATGCTTAATATTGAATACTCACTTATTTTTCAAAGCTTTCTTGCCTTTTGGCAACTTTACCAACTCAAAAGTTTTATTCTCATGCATGGACTTCATATCATTTTGCATGGCTTCAAACCAGTTCATCTATCATAGTCTCTTTAAAATTTGCAGGTTCACCCCCTCAGTAAGCAACGCATACTGATCACTGGAGTATCTAGTAGTGGCTTTTCTTACTCGCGTATATCTCCTTATTGGAACCTGAGCAGTCTCTGGTGCTAGTGGTTGATTATGGACATCATCTTCATCAGAATCTTCATCTGATTGATTTTGAATGGGAGTACCATCATCAGCTACGTTCGACTGACAATTTTTAACTTCATCTCTAAATTATCTTGACACCATTTTTGGAGGAATTAACTCTAAATTCACCGGGTCGCCATTAGTTCTTGGAACATCCTTTTCACTTTGTCAAGATCTTCAATGGTTTGATCTTCGACAAATATAGCGTCATAGCTCCGAATTGACTTCTTCTGGACTAAATCATAAAATCGATAGCCGAATTGATCTTCTCTATAACAATAAATATAATGTCAAGCTTCGATTTCTTATCTTTAGGGATATAGACATAAGCTTTGCAACCAAATACCTTTAGATGATTATAGGAAACATCCTTTCATGACCATACTTCTTCGGAACATCAGACTTTAAAGGGATGTATGGTGAGCAATTTAATACATGAACCGTTATGAATAGAGCCTCACCCAAAATGTCTTCAGCAACTTTGCATGTGAAAGTAGACATCTAACTTTTTCCATCAAAGTCTTGTTCATCCTCTCAACTAAACCATTCAACTGCAGTGTCTTAGGAGGAGTAGTCTGATGTCAAATACCCTGCTCTTTACAATAGACGTCAAATGGTCCAATGTACACTCCACCATTGTCTATTCGAATGCATTTCAACTTCTTCCCAGTTTGTCTTTCAATTGAGGCTTGAAATTGCTTGAAAACATTTCGCACTTTATCTTTAGTCTTCTAGGTGTATACTATATACTCACGTCTTCCTAGAATGAAAGTTACAAAGTATTGAGAACCACCTAGTGAATTTGGCATTGACCCAGATAAATCTGAGTGTACCAAATCCCACACATTCTTCATTCTAGAAGGAGGGGAACTTTTGAAAGCAACTCTATTTTGCTTTCCTACAAAACAATCAGCACACTTCTTTAAATGTACTTGGTCAACTCCAAAAAATGCATTCTTTTTCACCAATTGAGTCATTCCCTTCTTGCTCATATGATTGAGTTTGGTATCCTATAAATCAATTCCATCATCTTTCTCCACTGGATTCACAACATTATTGGAGACCTTTTCCTGCATCACATACAACTTTGAGCACTTCTTACCTTTGGTGATTACCAAGGAGCCTTTAGTAAGTTTCTACTTGTTATCTTTGAAAGTGTTGCAAAAACCTTCATCATCAAGTATGCCAACCGAGATCAGATTTAGGCGAAGATTAGGAACATGTCTGGCATCTTTCAAAGGCAGTCTCATGCCATTGTCTGTCTCCAAGTAAATGTCACATTTTCTAGTGATTCTAACCAAATTGTTATTTCCCATTTTAACAACACCAAAATCTCCTTGTGTGTAGGATGAGAAGAGTCTTTTATGTGATGTGGCGTGAATAGTGGCATCACTATCACCTATCCAGTTGAATTCACAAGATGCACTATTCACATCATTATTATATAAGACGTTGTGAAGGTCATCAATGGTGGTAGCCATTGATGCGTGTTCATCATCACTGCTATCATCTTTCTTAACTTCTTTGCTTTTGTTCTTTGCTTCTTTAAACTTCTAGCAGAACCTTTTGATGTGACCCTTCTTTTTGTAGTGATGACACTCAATGTTTGCATATTTATTTGATCTTCTTCTATTTTTATCTCTAAAATTTGGACCTCTAGATTTGCTCCTCCCCCTAGAACCTGTGACCAGAACTTTTGACTGTGTTGAAGAAGACGAACTCTGTGATCTCTGTCTCTCCTCTTCATTAAGAATTCCATTTTTTTACAGATTCCATGTTAACAACACCGTCAACTATATAATTGGTGAATTGAAATCTTTAAAGTCTCCCAAGACTCTAGCAAGGAGGTAAGCACGAAAAGGGCAAGCACTACATCATCGAACTTTATGCCCATTCCTAATAATTGATCCACGATCTCTTGAAATTCATTCAAGTGATCTGTCGCAGAGGTACCTTCTTAATATTTTATCTGTACTAATTTTGTCAGGTAAAATAATTTATTGTTACAGGTTTTTAGGCATACAACTCCTCGAGCTTCTACCATAATGTCCTTGCATAAGTCTCGTTGTAGATATGATTATACACATTACCGTAAACAAATTATTGAATAAAACTACATACCTGCACATGCTTAAACGCCCACTCCTCGTCTGATTTATTTTCAGATTTTGTTGTGGTAAATACAGGTAAATGCATTTTTGTAACGAATAGAACATCTTTCATCTTGTTCTTCCATATGTGGTAGTTAAAGTCATTTAAGCTAGTCATATTGCTTATTTTTGCCTCTATCTTCGATAAGAAATACTTTGATATAGAACCAAATCTGGTTTTGATATCACTTGTTGGGAAAAATTATGAATTAAATCCCACAGGTAAAATAAGCAAGGAAATAGCACGCAAAAATTTAACGTGGTTTACCCTCTAATTTGTGCTATGTCCACGGGACAAAATTCGAATAAAACTTCTGCTAATGAAAATAATAGGTATAGAGTGTGAAAAAATTACACAACAAAATAGTGACACTCACACACAAAATGTTTCTTAAATGTACTATCCCTAGGATAATATCTTTACTATTTTGTCACTCACCCTTTTAGGAAAACGTTTCCTAAAATACCCCAAAATCACTCTTTCACACAAAACTTTAAACACATAAGTCGTTCTAACTCATCACATATACATGTATTAAAACACACACCTATGAAAGAGGGTGGGAGAGTCTTTATATAGACCCTCCACTGCCTTTGCCACAAGTTATGGCTGTCCACCACTACAGCTTACTCAACGCAAGTTGTTAGCAACTAGTCTTTTTTTTTCAAACACATAAATTTAGAATGGTAGTATCATGTATGCCGGTAGCGCTTTAAACTTTGAGTTATGAAAAATCATATATCTTAAATCTATTCTCTCAAAACCAAAATACACAACATACAACCACAACGTAGGCATGACACTTGGGCTTGGGTTCGATATTTCTCACTTTGACCTAAAGTCAACAAGTCGGGTCCGAGTTGACCGAGCTTTAGGCCAACATTTATAAACAAAATGACGTCGCTGTTTTTAAATTTTTAATTTAAAAAAACCGTTCAAACCAGGTCAGCTCTGCAACAACGGTCTCTTTTTTTTCATTGGTACTATTACGTTGTGTATGGTTGCTGTCTTCTGTATGCGGAGACAGAACGGAACAAAAATTTGGAGATAGAACATAACAAAAATTGGAGACAGTGAGGTGTTTGGTTGTGATGGACAAAACAGAAAAACTGTCTCCGTCTCGAGGATAGAAATGTGTTTGGTTGCAGTGGACAGAATATAAAGATTGTGTCAATGACGAAAATATCCCCGCTCCTTAATATCATTAGAAATATGTAATTAATTGATAATTTTATAACGAATGATTTGTATTAGTAAAAAAGTTAACAAATAATAATAATAATGATAATAATAACAAAATTAATAATAATAAGATAATTAATTTCGTATAATAAAAATAAAAATAAAAAGAAAATAAAAATGAAATAAATAATAATAATAATAAGTACAAAATGTATAATA
>JANIPN010000007.1:2144867-2157944 GCA_027478595.1 Erythroxylum anguifugum
TGATCTGAGGGGAGATACGGGATTAATCGAAATCCGGAGTGGCGCGAGCAGTTGAAGAGACGTCTGGGATAGCTGCACAACGGTTATAAGGACGATACGTTTCAGATTCTGAACAGCTGTCAGAGGGCACGCGCCGTCAAATAATAAATGCTTTAAGTACCTTCACGCGCTCGCTAATGATAA
This sequence comes from Erythroxylum anguifugum, assembly GCA_027478595.1. NCBI lineage: Eukaryota > Viridiplantae > Streptophyta > Magnoliopsida > Malpighiales > Erythroxylaceae > Erythroxylum > Erythroxylum anguifugum. The sequence continues at coordinate 2,145,051 of JANIPN010000007.1, forward strand.
CCGCCCGACCTGCCTTAGCGCGGGCTGTCACACAATTGGGGCACTTGTCTGGTCAGTTGGGGGACTCTGCCGACCGATCCTAATACGAGCGGTCACGCACAACTAGTCGACGCCCGACCGATCGAGACTACCCCGACCAAGCTACAACAACCACACCCGATCGCTCGACTACCTCATTAGCTGACCAGCAGACGGGCTACATCTTAATGCTCAACCGATCGCCACAATCACGAGTCGTCCTATGCACGAGCAGTAAAACTTATACATACTCCTCCGACCCTTCTTTTCGCTCAGGCTCGAGGAGTAGGGGGCTTATGGTCGGGCCGGCCGTGCAAGGCCCGGACCCAGTTAAGACAACCCATGGGCCGATCGGTCCATCCTCAAGCCCCGAGCCCAGCGACTATGACGGGCTCAAGCCCGATCCACGCTATCCATAGCCCGGCAGCGTGAGCAGCCCGTTAGCATGAGAAAACCTACCATGCAGAGTAGTTCTTGAACAATGATTTACCTTGAAGTAGAACGTCAGGAGGTGTGTTGCTGGGGTATCCAGCAATGTACAGGACAGATTTGATCCAGGTTGTTTCAACACAATCCTGTTCTGTTAAGCCTAGCTCTGGAAAACTATTTTGCATTATTTGTAGCAATCTATATGAATCACCAAGAAACAAGGCGTTATAGGAAGTTGCCACGGTTTTTTCCTCTTTGTTTTCGTCAGGACTGACGGTTTGTATTAAGACTCTGATAAATAGGTCCTCATCAAGTTTATCAGCAACCTGTTGCCATCTATGGAGCAGCTTAGTGGCCCCTTGTTCTAAGGTCTTTGTAACGGTAAAAACTGTAACAGTAGACGGCACAGGAACCAACTTGATTTTCCAGGCAGCAATTATTCCAAAGCTCCCTCCTCCACCTCCTCTAATTGCCCAAAACAGGTCTTCTCCCATCGCTTGTCTGTCGAGAACTCTGCCACTAACGTCGATTATGCGAGCATCAATGACATTGTCCGCACCAAGACCATACTTTCTCATCATGGACCCATATGCACCTCCTGTAATGTGGCCACCTATCCCTAAACTGCTGCATAGTCCCATTGGAAATCCATGAGTTCTGCTTTTCTCTGAAATTCTGTAGTAGACTTCACCGACTGTGGCACCAGCCTGAATCCAAGCACTGTTGTCATCAATATCAACATTGATAGAACGAAGCCTGACTAGGTCCAGAACAATGAAAGGTGTTTCTATTTCAGAAACATACGAGACACCCTCATAGTCATGTCCTCCACTGCGGACTCTAAGGTGAATCCCAATCTGTTTAGAACAAATGACAGCAGCTTGGATGTGGGATTCGTACAAAGGCGTAAAGATGAACTCTGGTTTTGGCACGGAAGGCAACAGGTACCTGAGGTTCTGAGCAGTAGATTGTAGAATAGTAGAGAATGAAGAATTTGATGCTGTGTAGAAACAAGAGGAGAAAGGAATTGATATCTCAGAGTTGAGCGAAACGCATCGAAGAAAACTCTCCTGAATGGAAAGAGAAATTGAAAATGAGGGTGATAACACAAGAACTAGAAGCAGTGAAAGGATTGAACAAGTTGAAGCAACCATTTTGTCAACTTCTGTCTGGGATTTTTGCTCATGAAATGAAATAGAAGAGTCCTATTATAGAGCTCTCCTCTGTCGAAAATGAGCATTTAGTTTACGTGATCCTATCGTCATTAGGATAATGATGCACCCTGAATTAATGGTTTGTTATGCTGTCCACCACAGTTCTAACGTGCAACTCCTCTCCACCTCAAGTTGGATCTCCATTGAAGAATTAGTATGTTAATTGGAAGGAAAATTGTCAAACAGTGCAAATGCTTCATCGTATTAGTTAAAGTTGGAAGATTCCTTTTCCACATCAAATTGGAAGATTCCTTTTCCACATCAAACATTGCATGTCTTTGCAAATTGTCCTGATTTGCAAAATAAAAACCATTTTCAAGCACTGTGTGCGCGTGCTTGTGGGATGCTAAAAAGCCACTAAAAAGGCAGGTAATGGTGCGGCAGGAATCGGATTAGCATGTGGTGGTGTGCGTTGCCCCATCTATTTGCTTAGTTAATGATTATATGTGTTTCAAACATGTAATTATTTGTGCAAGTTTGTGAAGATTGTGATCCTATCTAATTGTAGTCTTTTACATTAATCGGTTGTTGAAACAAGTTAAATGAAGTATATCTTCAAAATGTATCCATTAGACTTAAAAAATTGTAAATTAATTATTAGAGATTTAATATCAATATTTTCTCTTATTAAAAAGAAAAAGCAATATAGCCCTCAATATTGGCATCCTCATTAATAAAAGATTTAAGTTCAGCATGAAGTTCCTTAAAAAAAAAGAGTATATGTCAAAACCTCTTCGTCTAATAGAAGTAGAACAGGTATGCTCAGCGAAGCTGCTATAAGCAGACTCCCGGAAGTCCAGCCACTAATTCACATGGACTGAATTGTAGCGGTAGATGAAATACAAGGCTTTGGGCTCCCCTTTTCGCACGGTCTTGCTCAATTCAAGACCAAGTTTCTCGTAATCAAGGCAAAAGCATATCAAACAAGCTAATAGTTGCTCCGGTGCACAAGACTCTCTGCTTTGCGAGAGTTAGGAGAGGGTCTTCAATTGTACACAATTTTTTCTTTATATTTTATAAAGAAACTATTTTCGTGACTTGAACCGTGATCTTCAGGTCACAAAGAAATAACCTTACTACACAAACTATTTGGTACAATGTTATGAATACCATACCAATATCGTTACCAAATTTTTTGATTTTACTAAGATACTTTACCGATATCGATTGGATACCGTTTCGAGTAATTTTTAAAATTTATAAAGTAATCCCTAAATATATTTTAAACTAGAAAATAATCCCTCTCAATTCATATTTTATAGGCCATTCACAATCACATCCACAAGCCTCCAACTTCACACAGACAGTCTAAATTCTATTATTGATTCTACATCCTATAAAAACACACTGGTATTTTAAAGTTAAGTTTTTGCACATAATAGGTTCACATCTGTAATTCGAACAATTTCTGGCTATCGAAGAGAGGCCATGGGATTGGAAGATAAGAATAGAGCCTTAATGGAAACGAGAATCCAGTCATTGCGTTTTGATGAGAAGGTTGGAATTGCATCAAAGATCAATAGATTCAATAGTTTTAGATGGGTTCTCAAGAGCAAGATTGCAGCAAAGAGTGGCAACAAAGAGAAACCAGATAAATGGGAGACCAGGAATTCTACTTTTTGAGTTTATAAGGTAAAAGATGGCTATGGAGGAGCTTAGAGTAGAGTTGGAAAGTAGAAGTGGGCAAGGGATGGTTGTGAAAATCAACCGGATTAGAGCAGGTTCGCAGCTAACTAGGACTGAAGGAATAGTAATGAATACACAGATTTTACATGACATTTTCCCAAATTAGGGTAAAAACCACAGGCAAGAATAAAAGAATTTACTACTGAGAAAGACTGGAGAATTACAAGGAAAAACTAGACCAAAAAATACACAGAATGTTTTTTTGTCTCTCTTTCTTTTTCTTTTCTCTCTCACCTCACGTATCTCTTCTTCTGCTTGTTATATAAAATTTTCATGCTACTCCTGCCTTTTTATAGGCAAGAGTGCCTTTGTCTTTACTAGGCATTTGGTGCCTACTAGCCACAATTGTTGACAATTCTCCTACTTGAAGATTTGATTGATAATCAATCATATCTTCACACCATTCTTTTCTACCTTGCCGCTTTATGTTGCATACATTTTTGTCAGGCCACATGAGGATCGACACTACATAAACTTGTCACCATTGATTGCTTTTTTCATAAAATCTGCCAGGTTATCCATTGTATGAATTTTCTGCATGTCTACCGTTCCTTGTTCCATTTTCTCACGAACAAAGTGATACTGAACTCGAATGTACTTTGTCTTTGAATGAAATGCTGGATTCTTTGCAAGATGAAAGCACTCTGACTGTCACAATATAGAGTAATATTCTCTTATTTATTCCTAAGTTCTTAGAACAACATCTTCAACCACATTGCTTCTTTACTAGCTTGTATAGCTGCTACATATTTTGCTTCTGTTGTTGACATAGCCATAATTGACTGTAGTTTTCTTTTCTTATGCTGAATAATACTCCATTAGCTAAAGCTAGGTGAAGATTAGCTACAGCATTCCTGTCCATCTTATTCCATTTTCCAACTGACCGTTAACTAATGGCCACCAGACAATTATCTTTCCTCAAGATTGTCTTTATCTTCAACTCACAATGAGAAATAACTCCCATTGAACTTCTTAATCTCAAATTTTGCTGTCATTGCTTCTATCACGAACAAAATTTAGCTCCCACTATTTCACGTGAATAGTACCCGTACATATGAATAGTTTCGTATATGTGAATAGTATTGTACACGTGAATAGTACTGTATACTTGAATTATAGTAACTAACTGCACAGTTTAATGAAAAAATAAATTCATGAACAGTTGTCATCTTTTGAGGTTACTATTCACTAACTTTCACTGTGCTCACTTGAATTCTGAACGGATTACGCTAAAAAATTCATCGTAATTTTCTCACCTCGCTCTGATACCACTTGTTGTGAAAATTGACCGGATTAGAGCAAGTTTGCTGCTAAATAGGACTGAAGGAATAGTAGTGAACATACTAATTTTACGTAAAAATCCCCCACATTAGGGTAAAAACTATAGGCAAGGATAAAAGAATTTTATTACTGAGAAAGATTGGAGAATTACAAGGAAAACTGGATCCAAAAATACACATAATATTTTTTCTCTCTTTCTCTTTCTTTTCTCTCTCACCTTATGTCTCTCTTCTTCTGCTTGTTATATAAATTTTTTCATACTACTCCTACCTTTTTATAGGAAGGAGTGTCTTTGTTCGGTGCCTACTAGCCACAATTGTTCACAGGGATGTCGATGAAATGGGAAATAGAGGAAGAGATAAGAGAAAGATTAGAGAATTTAAGAGGAAGTTGTAGCTGTAGCAAGCTATGGTGGCTACAGGAGCTTTGTGGCTATTGTTGGTTGCGGCGGCTTCTCATCTGTGTGATTACTTTTGCCTAAAGCTGCCTACTGCATTTCAATTTATGCCTAGGTTTTTTTTTTAACATTTAGGTTCCTAGATTATTTGAATTTCATATTATCAATCAGTATTTGACCGGTATTTTAAATATTGACAGGTACCGGCTAATACGAAATACAATAGGACAATTTTCAACCGTTACAATACAAAATTCAAAACTTTGATTTGATATCAATAATTATTAATATTATAAATACTAAAGATATAAATAATGTTTTTTTTTATATAGATGACTACTAAAAATAAAACTATCAATTGTCCATAAAACAATATACTTCAAATCCAACCAGCTTTAGAGTGGGCAGTCAGGGTTCATCAATACAAAAAAACCTAGGAAGATTTAACTCTTCTTGTCAAAATTGTATTATAGTGTCACCATTGATATAGTGTTTTTTTTTCTAAATCACAAAGTGTAAATATTTATGACAACTTATGATTCATTAAGTTTTACAAATTATTAGATAATTCTATCTCAAACTATCAAGTTAAACTTATTGTAATTTTACCTTGTAAAAAACTAAAACAAATTAAAAAGTATGCATAAAACTTTTAATAACACAATTATGACTCATTACAGAATAATTATTCCAAAATTTTAGACTTCTATATGTTGTCATTTTAATTCTATTTTGTTTTTCAGTTAAAGAATAAATTCTTTAATAATTTATTAAAAATAGTAAACTTTAGATTCGATCAAACGGATTAACAATTAATAAATATCTCTATTAGATTTTGGGGACATGAAAGAGAAAGAGAAGGATCTGCACAAAAAGAATTTATTATTTTAGCTTAGTAAACTTTAGATTCGATCAAATGGATTAACAATTAATAAATATCTCTATTAGATTTTGGGGATGTGAAAGAGAAAGAGAAGGATTTGCACAAAAAGAATTTATTATTTTAGCTTGCCATTGCTTATAATGTTTTTCTCCACTTTCCTGGCTTACATTTTAGACCTATGTATAGTCTTAGGAAGTCGATGATCACTTCTAAAATATTCTAGATATTTTACCTAGTATTCATTTTTCCTTTTAGTTTTTATCATTTTGGATTTTGTAGTTCACATTGATTATGAGAGATATTTCTACATAATTAATTACACCCACTTTCCTAAACTTTGTAGATTCCTTTTCTACACACTTTCTTTGACTTTCTAGATTAAGTTTTATCACTCCCTCTTAATCTAGAAAAGTATAGCACTCCAACCATATCTTTCAATTTAATAAACATTTTTTGTTGAGACGAGCTTGGTGAATATATATAATAATTGGTCATTATTCTTGCAAAATTCCATCTTGATCTCTACTTGATCCATAAGATTTCTAATGAAATGGTGCCTTATCTTAATGCGCTTTGTTCGCCCATAAAATACAGGATCCTTTATCATTGTAATGGTTAATATATTGTCACAATGTATCATTGTTAGATCCTCTATGTGTTGTTGTAGATCTCTTAAAACTCTTCTTAACTAAGATATTGCTTTAGTGCAACCAAAAATACGTACCTATTTGTGCCTTTTCTATCATTTATGCTTCTATCAAAAATATCAAATTCAAGACCAAATGTGGTACAACCTATCAAATTATTATTTCTTTTTGTCTCGTACAGGATGCCAAATTTCTTTGTACCTTTGACATATTTCAGTATCGTTTTGGCTGCCATAAATATGTTTTGCTAGGATCACTCATTTGGACACAATGCTTATTGCATGCACAATATTTGGTCCCGTGTTTGTCAAGTAGATTACCAACTAGGCTTCTATATGTTGTTGTATCAACTTTCTCTTATTTATCATTCTTGGATAGCTTCTCATCATAAATGTCGTAAGTGGTTTAGAGTCTTTCATGTCAAAAGTTTTTAGTAGGTTACCTATATACTTTCTTTACCGGATAAAGATTCGTCCAAGCTGCTCTTTGACTTGCATGCTAAGAAAGTTTCTCACGAGTCCAAGATCAATCATTTCATACTCTTGCATTATAGCCCTCTTAAACGCCTCCATCGTATTTGTGTTATTCCTAGTGTAAATCAAGTCCACGTTTAGGCATCTTATTAAGAAATAATTGCCTCATATTTTTACGTATAGTAACTCATTTGGACTTTTGGTGAAGCCATATTCTATGAGGTATTTGTTAATCTTACTATTCCATACTTGTGGAGCTTATTTAATTCCATATAATTCCCTTTTCAATTGATACACTTTGTCTTCTTTCCCTTGAATTTTGTACCCTTTTGATTGCTCCACGTAGACTTCTTTTTCAATTTCTCCATTTAGGAAGGTTAATTTCATATCCAATTAATATACTTGAAGATTTAGTCGTGCAATTAAGGCTAACACTGGTCTTATTGTTTCCATGTAGAAAATTGGAGCGAACGTCTCATTGAAGTCAATACCTAGTTATTGTGAGTAGCCTTTAATAACAAGTTGAGCTTTATGTTTCTAAATGGATCCATCTTCATTATATTTGATATTGTAGATCCATTTTAGACTAATGATTTTTTTTCTTTTGGCTTTTGCATGAGTTCCCATGTACCATTTTTGTCAATTTTTTTGATTTCCTCGTCTATGGTTTCTCTTCAAACTTTTTCTTTAATAACTTCTTCATATTCTTTAGGTTCTCCAATGAAGAATGGAACATTTACATATCTTTGATTTAGCTTCTATTTCCTTGTTGATCTTCAGGGTTGAGGCACTTCTTCCTCTTCTTGATTTTCTTTTTCTTGATATTGTTGATTATGTTGTGTTGTTGATGGTGATGATGTGCTTGAACATGGATCACTTACTCCATGCAACTAGACAACTTCTTTATAAAGCTTGACTCCTTTTATGCCTTTAGTATTCCATTGTCAACTTGCTTTTTCATCAAAGATGATGCCTCTTGAAATGATCAGTTGTTTTGTTTCTGGCCTGTAGAATCGATAGGTTTTTTATTGATAGTTGATTGACTATACTTTATAAGGAGTCATATTTAGGACTAATTTAATGGGAGAATAATTTAGAATGTATATTGTAGTGTTAACTACTTCTGCCCACAAGTTTTTTGGTAAATTATTTCTTTATATCATCGATCGAGTCATCTCAATAATAGTTATATTCTTCCTTTTTGTGACACAATTTTATGGTGTATGTAAAAAAGCTAGCTACTTTTTAGCACTTTATTCCCTGTAAAAATTGATGACCTTTGATCATAAAATTCTCCCCCATGTTTTGAGAGAATGCCCATATTGGTTTTCTACTAGGGCCTTGAATTCCTTGAAGTAAGAAAATACATCAAATTTTTATTGGATGAAATGATCTCATATCATTTAGGTGTAATTGTTGACAAAGAGAAGAAAAAATCTTTTTCCTCAAACACTAGTGGTTCTTAATAGACTCCAAATGTCAGCTTGCACTAATTGAAGAGGAGTCTTGGCTCTCAAATATATTTTTGGAAATGGCATCCGATGCATTTTACCATAAATGAAACCTTTATTTACTTTGTTTTTATAAGAAATATAAGGAAGTCCAAGCAACATGTTCTTTCGCTTTAGGAGCATGAGGCCATTGGAATTCAGACGACCATATCTTAAGGTTCATAATATATATTAATCCGTATTATTGCATCTCAATGAACATTTTTGTCCAAATGGTATATATAACCTTGTTATAGTCCATTTTGATGGAAGATATAACTTGTCCTTTCTTCTTGTCAATAATGATGCATCTATTGTCATCAAATATCACTTTATAATTTTTACAAATGAATTGGCCTACACTTAATAGATTTTGAGTCAGGCTATTAGAGAAGTATTTTTTTTAATTGTTGTTTTGGGATCTAATGGTAGCAATGCCTTTCGCTTTAATAGTGTGTTTATTTCCATCACCAAGTATAACTTAGGATTTTAGGCTTTCATCTAGTTATATAAAGCAAATTTTGTTCGTTATCATAGGATTTAAACAACCATTATCTATGTACCAAACATCCTCTGATTTTTGTGAAGAGTATATTGTCGGATCAAAAGATTCATTATTTTCTAATAATTTTACTTCTTCCTTTTGTCGATACCAACAATCTTTTTCATAATGGAGGTGACTTTTACACCTTTTTCATTGTACTAACAATATTTGGTAGCATGATTATTTTTCTTGCATAATTTGCAATAGGAGCTTGTTGTATCATTGCTCCATTTATTTCCTCTCCCCCTACCATAGTTAGTAAATGCTACTATTTTTTGCTTTCGTGGTTGTTTGAATCTTTTTAGTCTAGTTTTTTTAGCTTTTAGATAGTCCATTAATTTCACTAAAGGGAGTTTTGATAAATCTTTTGATTATTCTATAATAGCCACAATATGATTATATTTTATATGAAGACTTCTTAATATTTTTTATTATTTTCTTATTTTCTGTCATGTGCCTTTAACTTCTAATTTGATTGAAGATATTAGAGATACAAAAAAATAGATTGTATTAATTCATCTTCCCACATTAGCAATGTGTCAAAATCTTTCTTTAAAGATTGGAGTTTGATGAATATTGCCTTATCCATATCTCTGGACTCTTTTTTAAGCGTCTCCTACACCTCTTTTGCGTTGCTTGCTTGCATAATCTTTGGAAAAATCTCCTTGCTAACTCCTTGTTAGATGACTAACAAAGCCTTGGCATCACGTTGTTTGTCAAGACTTCATAATCACTCTCTATAACATCCCACATGTCTTGTGATATGAATAGAGTCTTCATTTGGATGCTCCGATAATTATATGCTTCCCCTTTAAAAATATGAATTAAAATTTGGATATAATTGAAGGTTAATAAATTAGGTGAAGTAAGGAATGCCATTGAGAAGCATCACTCTGCTATGATACCACTATTAGATTTTAGGGACGTGAAAAGGGAAGAGAAGGGTGTGAACAAAAAGAGGTTTATTACTTTGGCTTGTTCTGCTCACAATATTTTTCTTCACTTTAGTAGATTATATTTCATACCTATTTATAGCATTAAGAAGTCGATGGTGACTTCTAAAATATTCTAAATATTTTGCATATTATTAATTATACCTCTTAGATTTTATCATTTTGGACTTAGAGTTTATAATTGATTATTAGAGATATTTCCACATAATTAATTGCACACACTTTCCAAACTCCGCGTTTCAGTGAAAGTTTTATGGGATTGTTGTTACTTTTGTTGTTGCAATTCCACACACTTTCGTAAACTTTCTAGATTAAATTTCTAAACACTTTCCTAGAATTTCTGTATTAATTTTCAACAATTTCATACTATAGATAGGTTTTAAATAATTTATACTTTAGTTTAAAAAATGTCTACGAATAAACCATAAACAACCTATAAAGGTTAGGGCATTCTACCATTATGTTTTTTTCTACTTACGTTATTACTGTATTGTTATGCAACTTTAATGACTTACTCTAAGACGTTGGTTGCTAAAACTATGTTAAACATTTTACCTTTTATCAAAATCAAGTCTATTTTTTGTTTATATATATATATTTTTAGAAGAATTTAATTAAGTCTATTATATTTTTAGAATATAAAATAATTAATAAAAAATAGCAACCTTACGTTTCTAAAGTAATCATCATTCATCCTATGGACAAGGATATAAAAGTTTGATAACAAATACTTGAACTACTCCAAACATAGATCACTAGAGTTACAAATGAGCTCTATATGCTTCATTTGGCTTACTGTATTGACAAAAAGGATGAATGACATATACAAGTAATTTTCTATTTAAAATTAAAACTTTAAAAGGGAAATGATACTTTAAACTATATTTAAGTATTATATTTAAAGTATTTTAGGAACTTCGAACGTAAGAATTTGTAACACGTAATAAGAGCCTTAGTTACGTATCTTGGATTGAACATAAAAGGGAAATAATGAAGAAATATGGAAATACCTGATTTTGGTTCCATAACTTTCCAGCTTCTCGAGGCGAAACCAGCATGAATCCTCTGAAACCTTCACAAAATCTACTCATCAAGATGTGGTCAATGTCTCTTTGTAGTTTTCTTAAAACGTGAACCTCTGAATGGGTCAAAGTAACTTTATGTTTACTAATTACTGAAGCAACTATAGGAGACCTTAACCTGTATATATGACTTTCATATCGGGCCTCCCCATTAGAGGTGTAATAAAGGTCTGATTTACATTAGCTGGGGTCCATTTTCTCTCTAGACTTCAACCCATTAATCTAGATCATTTATTAGGCAACTTTATTATCTTTATTCATATTAAAATTACGTAACTTAATCGATAAGTTACTGAAAACTGATAAATTGCAATTAATTGTTGTCAACCTTAAAGGAAAATATCTAACATTCGCCCCTTCGGACAATAATCAATTGCAGTATTGACACAAAGTTAAAACCAATTTTAAAATACAGTTGAGCCACTCACTATATGGTTAAACACATTAAAAAATAATTTGATCCAAAGATAATAAAAGTCCATCATTATGTCTCGTAAGGCTTTCGATACCGAAAAATATCAAATATATGTGTCATGTGTGACGCAGATCCAAGACAATAATGCTTATCTAATACCTCACTAACATGAATGAAAAATGGAGTGTGGCAAACTAAGATGATACCTGTATGATCTGAAATGTATCATCTTTCCATTTGTAGGTCTCAATTTCTTTAAACTTTATGCTAAACTACATATGTGCAACTGCACCAAAGAAATTTTGTTTTCTCTCACCAAAAGCTAAACTGCATTAAAGAAACTCTATGTGCTCTCTCTGAATGCTAAATTGCATTAGAGAACCTTTGTTTTCTCTTACTGTATGTTAAACTACATTAGAGAGATCCTTTATGAGATTAAACTCTTATATCCCTATATGTCATGTCAAAATCCATGGATATATATATTAAACTATATGTGTCCTAATGACATAGGCCCAAGATCAATCTGTATATATACCCAATGACCTTTAAAATGCTTAAGATCGACATAGACCTTAAGACTTTCACATGTATTATGACAATGTGTAATAATGCTTATGAATGAGGATAAAAAGATGATCATCTTTATTAATAAACAATCATATTGTAATAATACATCAAAATATATAAACATAGAAAGTGCAAACATAATGATCTTTAACTAACAGTGTCAAAGGAATTCAATACACCCATGCTGTATACATGCCTTTCAAAAACGAGTGGACGAAGTCCTTTAGTTAAAGGATCAACAAACATCTCCTTAGTCCTTAAATACTCCACCTCAATGTCACCTTTTTGTATCAAATCCTTTATAGTCAAGTATTTAACCTCTAAATGCTTAGACCCTGTGATATTATCATTGTTGCTACTAAACAACACAGCAACAAGATTATTGATCGATTATTTCTGCAAGCGCACAGATTCATTCTAGTATCCACACAGCAAATATTGTAAAGTCGTCTCCCTTAAGGACCAAATTATTTACCAGTTAAATTAAATCTAGTAATTTGCAAACGAAAACAATAAATTGTAAAAATTGATTGGAGTTGGTAATTAATGAAATCGCAAGAAACAACGAAATAATTAAAGGAGATTTTATCAATGATTTAAAGACTAGGGATTGGGGTTCACTTATTCAAACGGTTGAATCACATAACATGGAATACTTGAATGCAGGCTAAGAAAGCAGCGGTACTAACGGACCTATATCCTCTCTCAAGGTATAACGGAGTATTCATCTAGAGTTATTCATTCTTCAATGTAATAATTCCCTAACCAAACCCATTAAGCACAAACCACTTCAAGCTCTCACCCTAGCTTAG
>JANIPN010000007.1:2212960-2225598 GCA_027478595.1 Erythroxylum anguifugum
TACTGACAATTTGCAAATTATAAGAGCTCATTAATAGGAACCAATTTAAGTGCAAAAAGTATCAATTAGGAGTCAACGAGTGCATAAACAGTTAAGAAAATAGGCCAATTTATAGAGTAAACTTGGCTCAATCAGTCGTCTTTTCAAGTGATAAATTAATCCTCTCCTATATGTTGCTGCCGTCGATTCCTTAGACCTGATTGTGTATATTCATGTTTTTCTTCTAAGCTCTTCAAAAGTTGGCTCCAGCTACCGCCCACTCTCCTCTTTTGGTGATAATATATATATATATATATATATCTTTTTAAGCTCTCCTCGAAGTTGCCGTCAACCTCCTTTGATGATGATAAAAATATAAAAATCACTTGCTTCCCTTCTCTCCTCTTACCGCCCACCTTTTTGCTTCTCTCAACGAAAAATAGTCTATTCCTTGGAGCTCCGTCCACTCGTCTCCTCTAGGTTTTTTTTTTGTTCCTTTGTCTTAAATGGAGTGGGCCCCTCAACTTTTAATTCCACCCAGCCCACTCACCTTTGAATATGTTGCGTTAATTTCTGATGCTGGCCCATTTAATTTGCTCCCTTCTTCACGTTGATTCTGCTTCTCCAAACGCAAGTGTTTTGCTCCTTCTCTACTTTATTGTTGCGCCAGCTACGTGATTCCAAGTGTGCCTTAAGCTGCTCCTTCATTTAATTTGCTTGTGCCTGAGTTATGCGTGGCTGCATCTCCACCTGTAGCTCTCTTGATTTACTTTTATTGCTGTCCCTCTGTAGCTCACACTCTCTTGCTCATTTTTTCTAGCTAATTGATTTTGCTTCACTTAATTTGCTTATTCAAGTCCTCACTCTTCTTTGTGGCTGTAGCTAATCAATTGGAAGTTCCAAATTAGCCAATTTCACTCTAAATTACGTCACTTTGTATTTCGTCACCTAGAACATGCAAAGACATAAATTACCGTGGAAACACAAGCAGAACATCACAAAATTCTACCAAAAGAACATAAAACATAAAGAATTAACATGACAAAATGCAAGTTATCAATGCCCTTGTTGGTTTTTTTAATAAATAAATGACCTACTTTTCCTGTGATATAAGTATGGACCCAAAGAAATTGAAAAGGTAGAGGACTAATGGAAGTTTTGCTAACTAAGCAAGATAACTTAATCTTTACCTTCCCCTCTAAATTGGAAGCTCAAAAGGTAATTGAAGAAGGCCCTTGACATATCTCTCAACTTTTTTTATTTCTTCAAAATTGGCAACCGGGCATGTAATTAGAGAAAATTAGATTGAAAAACATTCCTATATAAGTGAATATCTATAACATTCATTTGGAGTATTGGATAACTAAAGGTTTGAGTATGCTAGCTAGTTACTTAGAAAAACCAATCTGTATAGATGAAAACACTACTTTGAGGAAATAAGTTAGATTTGCACGATAATGTGTGAGTATGGATATTTTTAAGGAAATGAAAGACAACATTCCTATTATAAGGTTGGTCGATGGGCATTCTCTCAAAGAAGACAAGGTTTTGGTTACATACCAATGGAAACCTTCTCTAAAAGCACAAGGCAAAGAATTGAAACCAATGGAGATTTAAACAGGGATTGAGGATATTAAATTTAAGGAGAGTTTAGAATTCCACAAAGGAGATTGAAAAAGCAAGAAACAAGCTAGAAGTAATTCAGAAATCTTTGGCAACTAACCCTACTGATTGTACATTAGCTATAGTTGAGAGAGAAACTCTTAAGACCTACTTGCAAATAGTAGATAATCATTATTCTTTATTGAAGCAGAGAGCCATAATTAATTGGATTAAGGATGGGGACAAATGTACAAAATTTTTCTTCAATTCAATGACAGCTAGAAGAAATGTCAACAGAATCACCTCCATAAAATCCGAATCTGGGGAAATTTTATTTGGGCAAGATGAAATTGTAAAGGAAGCTAGGAATTTTTATCGAAATCTCTTAGGCACATAAGGTCATTCAGCGGGTATTGGAGTGGACCTTAGGCAATTTGTTACAACCAAGATTCCTGAATAGGAAGCTTCTTTGCTAATTAGACCTGTCACGAATCAGGAAATAGAGCAGGTAGTTTTTAATATGAATGGCTCTAAGGCCCTAGGTCCAGATGGCTTGAATGGTCTTTTCTATCAAAAAACTTGGAGTAACATAGGGAGATTAGATAAAGATGTTATACATGTGTTTTCCAAAATAGTGTTTTGCTTAAGGAGATTAATAAGACCTTTCTTTGTTTGGTCCCTAGGAGTTCTAGCCTGGCCACTTATAGTGATTTCAGACCTATATCATGTACTAATTTCCTCTATAAGATCATCACCAGATTTTGGAAAATAGACTAAAGGATGTTCTTCACTTACTCATCAGTAAGAATCAAAGTGCTTTTATAAGTAGTAGACATATTAGGGATAATATCTTTTTATTGCAGGAGTTTTTGAAAGGCTACAATTGAAGCAGAAGCTCTTAAAAATGCACTATTAAAGTGGGTCTAAAAAAAGCTTTTGATATTGTTAACTGGAGATTTTTGCTATAGACTATGGAGGTTATGAAATTTCCCCATAAGTTTATCAAATGGATTCAAGAACGCATTATCACTGCCTTATATGGAATATTAATTAATGGAAGCACCATAGAGATGCCTAAAGGAAAAAAAAAGAACTCATTCAAGGGGATCCTCTCTCTCCATACCTATTCATTATTTGTATAGAGATTCTCACCCTTATACTGAAACACGATACTTCAACTGACTCCAACTTCAACTACCATTCCAAATGTAAGAAGCTTTTACTAACTAGCTTATGTTTTGCAGATGATCTTATTATTCTAAGTAAGGCAAATGCTCATTCAGTTTCTCTACTGATGAGTACTCTTGATACTTTTAAGGAGCTGTTTGGATTGAGCATCAACTTTCATAAAAGTTACTTCTTACTATCAAAAAGTGTTGCTCACCTATTAAATCCTTTGTCATAAGCTACTGGCATAGAAAAGCAATACTTGACTCTTTTGTATTTGAGCATTCTTATATCATCCAGGAGACTAAGATTTCGTGAATATCTTTCTTTAATAAAAAAAATTAGAAAAGATTGGGGTCTTAGACTAATAGAACCCTGTCTTATGGAGGTTAACTTCAGTTTTTAAAGTCGGTAATTATGTCAATGCAAATTTACTGGTGTCTTTACATCTTTCTCTCCAAATGACTTATTAAAACTATGGAAAAACTGATGAAGTAGCTTTTATGGGGTAAAGGAAAAGGTGAGAAAGAAATTGCAAAAGTGAATTGGAAGCATATTTGTCAACCGAAGGAGGTAGTGGGTTAGGTTTGGAGTCAACCAGCAAGAACAATAAATTTCTTATGAACAAGAGAATTTGGAGAATCTTAAGTAAAAAAAAACAATCATTGTGGATCAAATGGATTCATATCTACATATTAAGGGGTGAGAGTTTTTGGACTCTAAGAATTAAAGACAGTTACTCTTAGTTTTTCAACCAAATTCTCATATTGAGGGAAAAAGTTTAGAATCATATTACTTGTCAAATTGGGGCAGGAGATAGAATTTCTGTATAGTATGATAACTGGATAGGTTAAGGGGCTTTAATTCATAATCAGTTGGTAGGATCATTATTGGGAAGGTTCTCTAAGAGAGCTAAGCTTCACAAAATAATTAGAAATGACAATTAATGGTTGCTTTCCTCAGAAGTGCTAAGACTTTTGTCCCATTCCTCAATACAGAAGCCTCGGGGAGAATGATATATACTTATGGGATAGGGTACCTATACTAGAAATCACTAATAAGAAAGCTAAAAAGCTTATAGATGGGTAGTTACAAGAATTGGGTGGTGTTCCCTGATTTGGAGCAAGGTTCTCAAAGGGAATGCCAACTTTTTCCTTTAGCTAGCCATGTTGAATATGCTTTGCACTATGGATAGACTGAAATTCCTATCCTCTTCTAAGCTTTGTATTCTTTGCAACCTAGAGGAGGAGACTAAGGGTCATCTTTTCTTCTAGTGTGGTTTCTCTAAAGAGGAGTGGATTACAATCTCTAGTTTATGTGCCCCTAGTACTAGTAATTGTAGCCTCACAGATATCTTACTAGAGATATCTCAACTGTATATCTCTAAATGTGATAAGGAAATACTTATGGTCACAGTTGCAACTTGTCTTCATGCAATTTGGAATGAGAGAAACAATCGAAGGTTTAAGGGGGATCTAACACTCTACTCTCTCTTATAGTCCTCAATGTTTACTCATAGATTACAGACTACCTACAATGGGTTCACACAACTTGGGATACATTAAAGAAAATATTGCTACTCATGCATATCTATTTCCTGAGCAACTCAAGCAAATTTTCAAATTTACCTACTCATGAAAGAAGGAGAGAAATGAAGATTAGAAGGAATCTGACTCACCTGTAGGTATGCGAGTGCATCTTGGCATACCTCCTCTAGATCTACTACCTCACCAGCCGAGTTCATGAAGGAAGGTCCTATGTTGTCCCCTCTAGACTCCTGATATTCAAATGAAGCTTGTTATTCTTAGGAGATTCACAAAACCTTTAGAATTATGATATCCTACCTGAGATGAGAATTCCCTTCTAGCTTAGAGACAGACAGAAGAACTACTGCACCGCCATCATAGTGTCGCAACCTCTAGAGTGTTCCTCCCCAATTGAGTAACTGTCTGAAGTTTTGAGAAAGGTGGTAGACGTTTTACCCTAATTACGGATATGTCGTCGCACAACCTCTCCCAAATTGGTTCTCAACGTTGTTGTTTTGTTCTTGTGTGTTTTTTAGTGTTGTCTTTGTCGTTTTATCTCATGTGGGAGAGTCCCTCTCTATAAATGTACACTAAACTTCTTTTCTCCTTAATAAATTTTTAAATTCTCAAAAAAAAATCTTCATACTTCAATATATGAAATTGACTACTTCTTTCATAGAGAAGAAACATAATGTTTGCTAGTCTTTACTCTCTATTAATGCCTAGTCTTAACATATTAACAACTAGAAACAATGTACAGATCATATGTAAATGCAATAAAAATCTCATAATTATGATATTATCATAATTTATCTGCAAAATATATTTATCTCATAAACTTTATCTTATATGTTAGCTAATTAAACAAATACGCATAAGATAAAGAACGTTTTTGATTAATTATGTTACAAATTCTACAACCAATCGATTGACTGTAGGATAGAAACTAACATCTATCTTATGCAATCAAGTTAAACTTATTGTAATTTTGCCTTGTAAAAAATTAAAACAAGTTAAAATATATATTTAAAACTTTTAATAACTTGATTATGAACAATACAAAAGTTTGATTATATCAGACACGTTTAGAGGATTGCAAAAAAGAATATGTCAACAGGTTTGACAATTATTTCTTTAAATCAATTGTTACAAAATAATCAGTTGTACCGTAGAAATAGGTCATGAATTGGTCGAGTTCATACTTTGAAGTTTGATCATATCTCCTTAGTTCATGGCTTTTACTGCTCTAGAATTTTGTATTTGAGAATAAAGGAAGAAAAAAACATGTAAGTTTCTTTACTTAGCTGACGGGGCAGCTAGAATCTTTGAAACTCGATGCAAATGAAGAAGTGACCGGTGACTTGGTTGGCAATTCTGCACTAGCTAAGCCAACATTGTCTATTAAAGAGAACACTTAGTGAAGCTTCTTCTTTTCCGTTTGTTGTAAGGCTAGCATTTCTAAAGCCTCTTTCAGGAAGGTTTGATTAGACGTGACTAATGCTTTTTTTAAATACTGGTTGGCATGGGCTATCGCGGGGAATTGTCTATGTATTCTCTTTGACTTGTTTAAAAATTTAATAAATGAATTACTTAAAATCGTGACAAATTGAAATAGGAAAATTATAAAATAATCAGAATACCAATAAAAATAATAGAAAAGAATTATAAATTTAACTTATATTGTTTTGCTCATATAATTATTTATTTATCAAAATTTACTTGAAAATTTATTATAGTGAAGATGAAATTTTATAGTACTTTTTTCTTAGAGTGAAAAGGAGCATTGTACATGTTTTATTGATTATGAGTGAAGACAAAATTTAAATAATTTAATAATTCTCTCGATTCCTATCTTAATTACTTAAATATGATATAAAAGTTTTGTTCTTAATTTCACAATACATCAATCTTGACAATAGGTCGGGTTGAGTTAGGTCCGTCTAAGCCTAAGCTTGGTCCAAAACTCGATTGAGCACCAACTATACAACTCAAGTCCGAATCTGATTCAACCTATTTTTATTTTTTAAATTTAAAAATGGAAATGATATCATTTAACTCAAATGATGTTGTTTTCTTAAAATTTTCATATTTCAATTCGAATTGAACTTAAACAAACTTAGCTCAAACCTAACTTAAAGTATACAAATTTTATAAAAAAATCAAACTTTGACCCGAAACTCGTTCAAACTAAACCAGACCTATGCTTAACTATCACCCAGAGTTTATATCATATTTATATACAATATAAGTGTTATCAAATTAACTCAAAACAAGTTTTAGATACTTTAAACCATTAATCTTTAGAACTAATTAGAATTGCAAGTAATTTGTGAATTGAGAGATTGCACCTTTCATAATTCAATTAGGGTTTATAATTTAGGATTTAATGGTTATAACTCGAAAGAGAGTAATCAACCATACGACTGTCTAGAATCGACACCCTGTGAACACATAAATGGCTACATTAGTATTAATGATAAGTAAAATCCTCTCTCTCATACCTTGATTAACTCTCTTGACGGATTTCCATTGTGACCTGTGCAACTGCTCAATTTAATTCTGTTCTGTTACAATTCTTGAATCAATTCTCGTATTTACTTTATGTGTTCACTTATGCATTCTTAATTTCTTTTTATTCTTTTCTCTGAGCCTTAGACGACTTAGGGTTAGGCTAGTACCCTCCTCGTGGGATTGACCCATGCGCTTGCGATTATTGGGGGTTTTATAAATTGTAAAACGTTGCTCAACATAGAGCTATAGTGAATGTGAACTGGTTAACTTCCTTTTTAGAAAGTTCATCCAATTTCTTAGACCTAGGAATTTCTGATCATACCCCTATTAAGGTTGATAATTTGTTTAAAATGACTAGAATTCTTCACCCTTTCAGATTCAACAATTTTTTAGTTAATATGGAGGGCTTTCAAAATGCAGTTACTAAGGGATTCGAGTATAAGATCTATGGTTCTAAGCAGTTCATTTGTTTGCAAAACCTCAAGACTATTAAATAGGAATTGAAGATGTTACATTTAAGGAGAAATCAGAATTCCACAAAGGAGATTGAAAAAGCAAGAAACAAGCTATTGATAATTCAGAAATCTTTGACAACTAACCTTACTGATTATTCATTGGCTAAAGCTGAGAGGGAAGCCCTTAAATACCTACTTGCAAATAGTAGATAATTATTATTTTTCATTGAAGCAGAAAGCAATAATTAATTGGATTAAGGATTAGAACAGATGTATAAAACTTTTCTTCAATTCAGTGATAGCTAGAAGAAATGTCAACAGAATCACCTTCATAAAATCCAAATTTGGGGAAATTTTATTTGGCCAAGATGAAATTCTAAAGGAAGCTAGGAATTTTTATCGAAATCTCTTAGGCACATAAGGTCATTCGGCGAGTATTGGAGTGGATCTTAGGCAATTCGTGACAACCAAAATTCCTAAATAGAAAGCTTCTTTGCTAATTAGACATGTCACAATCAAGAAATAGAGAAGGTAGTTTTTAATATGAATATCTCTAAGGTCCCGGATCCAGATGGCTTGAATGGTCTTTTCTATTAAAAAACTTGGAGTAACATAGGGAGATTTGTTAAAGATGTACAAGAGTTTTTCCAAAATGGTGTCTTGCTTAAAGAGATTAATAAGACCTTTCTTTGTTTGGTCCCTAAGAGTTCTAGCCCGACCACTTGGAGTGATTTCAAACCTATATCATATACTAATTTCCTCTATAAGATCATTGTCAAGATTATGGAAAACAAGCTAAATGATGTTCTTCACTTACTCATTAGTGAGAATCAAAGTGCTTTTATGAGAGGTAG
This sequence comes from Erythroxylum anguifugum, assembly GCA_027478595.1. NCBI lineage: Eukaryota > Viridiplantae > Streptophyta > Magnoliopsida > Malpighiales > Erythroxylaceae > Erythroxylum > Erythroxylum anguifugum. The sequence goes on from JANIPN010000007.1 coordinate 2,221,055, forward strand.
ACATATTGGGGATAATATCCTTTTATTGTAGGAGTTTTTGAAAGGCTACACTTGAAGCAGAAGCCTTCAAAATTGTACTATTAAAGTGGATCTACAAAAATCTTTTGATAGTGTTAACTGGAGATTCTTGCTACAGACTATGGAGGTTATGAAATTTCCCCGTAAGTTTATCAAATGGATTCAAGAATGTATTATCACTGCCTCATATGAAATATTGACTAATGAAAGCCCCACAGAGATGTTTAAAGGCAACAAAGGACTTACTTGGGCAAGGGGATTCTCTTTTTCCATACCTTTTCCTTATTTACATAGAGGTTCTCACCTTTATGTTGAAACACAATACTTCAACTGACTCCAACTTCAAATACTATTCCAAATATAAGAAGTTTTTACTAACTAGCTTATGTTTTGCAATGATCTTATTCTTCTAAGTAGAGCAAATGCTCATTCAGTTTCTCTTTGATTAGTACTCTCCATACTTTTAAGGAGTTGTCTGGATTCAGTATCAAGTTTCATAAAAGTTACTTCTTATTATCCAAAAGTGATGCTCACCTATCAAATTCTTTGCAATAAGCTACTGGCATAGAAAAGAAAGACCCGCCTCTTCTGTTTTTGGGCATTCTTATCTCATCCAGGAGACTAAGATTTCGTGAATGTCTTCCTATGATAGAAAAAAATTAAGAAAAGATTAGGTTCTTGGACTAATAGAACCCTATCCTATGAAAGTAAATTTCAGCTTTTGAAGTAGGTAATTATGTCAATGCAAATTTTCTAGTGCTCTTACATCTTCCTCTCCAAAGGACTTATTAAAATTATAGAAAAACTGATGAAGCATTTTTTATGGAGTAAAAGAAAAGGTGAGAAAGGAATTGCAAAAATTAATTGGAAGCATATTTGTCAACAGAAGAAGGCAGGTGGGTTAGGTTTGGAGTCAACAAGAAAGAACAACATATTTCTTATGAATAAGAGAATTTGAAGTTTCCTAAGTAAAAAACAATCATTGTGGATCAAATCAATTGACTGTAGGATAGAAACTAACATCTATCTTATGCAATCAAGTTAAACTTATTGTAATTTTGCCTTGTAAAAAATTAAAACAAGTTAAAATATATATTTAAAACTTTTAATAACTTGATTATGAACGATACAAATGTTTGATCATATCAGACACGTTTAGAGCAACTGAAATAAAACAGAATTGTAGGATTGAAATAAAGAATATGGCAACAGGTTTGACAATTAAGTCTTTAAATCAATTGTTACAAAATAATCAATTGTACCGTAGAAATAGGTCATGAATTGGTCGAGCTCATACTTTGAAGTTTAATCATATATCTCCTTAGTTCATGTCTTTTACTGCTCTAGAATTTTTTATTTGAGAATAAAGGAAGTAAAAAACACATGAGTTTCTTTACTTAGTTGACGGGGCAGCCAGAATTTGAGAATAAAGGAAGAAAAAACACATGAGTTTCTTTACTTAGTTGACGGGGCAGCCAGAATCTTTGAAACTCGATGTAAATGAAGTCACCGATGACTTGGTATTATATTGGCAATTCTGCACTAACTAAGCCAACATTGCCTATGGTTTTGGATTCACGTTTACTTCTAGAGGGAACACTTTGTAAAGCTTCTTCTTCTTTTCCGTTTGTTGTAAGGCTAGCATTTCTAAAGCCTCCTTGGTGAAAGTTTGATTAGTCATTTTCTTAGAATTTTCAACTTTCAAATCGAATTGAGCTAGACAATCTTAGCTCAAACCTAGCCTATAGTTTACAATTTTTATTAAAAAATATTCAAATTGACTCAAAACAAGTTTTAGATCCTTTAATATCAATAGTTCTTCCCACAATTTGTACCTGATTATTTATATTTAAAAACTTTTTTTTTATTCGAGGAAACTCGGTAAGAGGGCTAAGCGGGTACACCTCTTCGAGGGCTCAATTGACACACTACTCCACAGGTGAGCTAAGCAAGCTCACCTCATCATCGAGGGCCCAATTAATTCTTCACCTACAAGTAAAACCCTGGCTGCCTCAGGCTCTTACAAAAGAGGCTAGCATGGAATCGAACCCAGGACTTAACTGAAGCCAAGCCCCACTCTCAACCATCGAGCCACTAATTAAAACACACACAATTAAACATCAACTTGTTGAGCACTTAATCAATCGCTTAACTTTGACAAACTCCCAATATGTCTAGCTCAAAAAATGCCATTGATTGATCGATCTAAATTCTTTGACCAACTGCCCTATTGATAGGCAGTCCGATAGTCGTACGTTTTTGGTGATGTCTCAAGCCCATTTTTTCTATTTTTAACCATTCTATATGTTAGTCGATATCAAACTTTCGGCTACCTATGAAGAGAACAAATTGAAATCTGCAACCTTCAAGTTTTTCAAAGATTAAACACTCTTTCACAAAATTTTAATTTAAAATTAATTGAAAATTTTTCAATTTTTATTTGAAAATTTTAAAAAAGTTTCTATAAATTTTCTCTTAATTATAAAAATATTTATGTACTATGCCTAATTGTTAATGATTATTTAACGATTGAATTTCTAAAATATTGAAATGAGCAATTCAAAAATTATATTTGATCTTTACTTATTATTTTAAAACTCACTTAAATTGCATATAAGATTTACTTTACTCATTTTGTTCGTTGATGATCAGCTTGACTTGATTTTCCCATTTGATCACCTTACCCTTATCTTACTCTTGTATTAAACTTATCTTTCATATATTATTTAATAATTTAAAATATTAAAGTTATCTAGAATAAAAAATTAATAATATATTTTTATTAAAATTATGAATTAGAGTCTCATTCAACGATTAAAAAATCTAACCGGTTTGGCCGGTTTAACCATAAAAATCTTGAACTATCTAACTTTTTCATTCCATTATTACTTTTTGATTCGATTCACTTTAATAATTCTTGTTGTTAAAAACTGAACAATCTATTAATTAATCGGTTAATTTTATTAATTAACAAGTTCTTATAATCCAAAGTAAATTAATTGATTTTCATTTAATAATTCACTTTTTCAATTAAACTTCTAATTTTTTATAGATAAGGATAATCCTTTTGACTCATATTTCAAATTATTTAATTTTATTCAATCTTTAGCAAGGTCTAGTATAGGTTAAATTTTTTAAATCTTAAATTTTTTATCTTATCAATTTAACTTACAGTCCAATTTTTTAGAATATCAGTCTCATTTGATCCGTTAACAATAAAATATATATTGTTCTCTAACACAAATAAAACGTTTCGATCCTTTTCAAAAGATAAGAATCTAAGTGAAACTCATACTTATTATGATCGCGTAAAGCTTGCAAATGATGGAGAGTCATGTAGTGCACGCATGGTGGATTGGAGTCCGTCACACCAATCAATATTTCTAATTAAGGACATTAGTTTCCAAACTCTCATCATCACTCCTTTGAATAACGTATGAATCCCAAGGGACTGATGCAATTATCAGCATAAGCATCCAAATAAACCATTAATTCCCTCGTTCTTAGTAGTAATGATAAAATGGTTGATAGCTTGACACATCAGGAGGGTTGTCTACTTACTCTGAACTGCAATTATTTGTTTTAGTTATTCTTTGTTAACGAGGCCATGATAAAGTGACTGTGTGATCTTACTAGGCAAAGAGCCATATTCTAGGTTTGAAGGGAATCTTAATAGCTGGAAAAAAATAGCAGTTACGTACAACAATAAACTCATCCACTTAGTTTAGAATTAGAATAACTTTTAACTTTTGAGTTATAAAATTCCAGCAACTAGTACTAGTGGACACAGTTCAAATAACACTTTTACGTATCTGAATTTGTGCTTCATCATGGTAGTGGTTGAATTACCGTAAGCCAGAAATGTTAAGACTTCATGTGAATACATAACCGAGATGTTGGAGATAAACCACTGGATGGATTGGAAAGTGGTAAACAAGAGTGGAAGGTGCAGGATTTGTAGACTATGGCAATGGAAGATATTGGACCACTATTTATATATATGTGTACCGTATGAAGAAGAAGCAGAGGTCATGTGCGGAGTAGGTGAGCGAGGTTGAAACATTTGTCATCGACAATTTGTGTCAACCGACAAACGCAGACGCTTATGATTTGAAATTGGTTTTTGTGTTGTGTTGATAAGGGGGCACTCATTCACCGTACTCGAGAAACAAATTAACTTCAGGCGGGGCCTGATGGCGCTTAATGCGGCACAATTTTTACTTTGACCATCTTCGCCGTATTCGGGTTTGACAGATGGTAAAGAAATAGTAGTTCTTCAGGCCACTCTTTCAAGTGTAATTGATCTTGTAGACTAAGCTGTTAACATATATATAGTATCACTAGGGATGGCAATGGGTTTTCAACCCGATTCATATCCGTACTACCCGACCCTAAAAAGTGGATATGGATGTTAAAAAATGGGTTTTAAATGGATTTTAAATGGATGTTAAAAATGGATGTGGATATGGGTCTAATAACAACCCGAACCGGTGGATACCCATACCCGATCCGTTTTCAAATAGCAA
>JANIPN010000007.1:2284541-2301598 GCA_027478595.1 Erythroxylum anguifugum
CATTATTCCATCTTCCTGTTCATGTTCATTATGCCATCTTATGTGAGATGCAGTAACATCAGAAGCATATAGTCTTTGAAGTCTCAGAGTTAGTGGAAAATAATACATCCACTTTTAGGGTACTAATTTATGTTTCATCGAACACTTTCTAGGGTTGACCACAAAATTTGCACTCTTGTAATTCCATAATATCTCCCTAATTCAACATACATCCCAATTTGCAATAATCAATCTTTTCAACAGGCAAACCTAAACCCCTAATAAGTTTCTTCAGATTGTAAAAACTATCAACCATTGTATGACTAGGAGGCAATGATCCATTATACGACTCAAGAATTTTATCAAAACTATGGTCCAAAATATGCCCTTCAGACTTTATGTTCAATATTCGAGCAATTGAAGACTATTGAGTCATTATCTTACAATTTGGCCATAATTCTTAGTCAGCTGACTGTAGTAAGTCAAAAAACTGTTTGCATTTGGGTTGAGTTCTTCTTCAAGATTTCCCATATTTTCCTGAAAGGTATAATCGACTGCATCATAAACCATTTGCATGTAAGGATTTTCATTTCCATCCACATAATTTGCTCTAAATTCAATCCCCCCTTCAAACTCATTTAAGCTTACAGACGATTATACTTGATTACCTCTTGAGGTGCTATAAATCAATGGTTTCCCATGTCGTGTCTACTCAAAATAATTGGGGGCAAACCCTTTTCTCAACAAATGCCCATTAACTTCATCAATAGGAAAGAAACAAATGTGTTTACACTTTTTACATGGACATCTAATCTTTAGGCCATCCATATATGTAGGTTGAGAACATGCAAAATGAATAAAAGCTTCAACTCCCTCAATAGACTCAGGTTAATGAAACCATCAGGTGTTAATCATCTATACATCCAAGATCTATCAACATTACTCATTTCTGCAAAACTATTAGTTCAAAATAGTGATTCCATAGTTATCATTTATGTTCGCCAAAGTTTACAAATAATCTAAACTTTACATAAGATTCCATAAGTATTAACCAACTGAATTAATATGAAAAGATAACACTTGTGATTTAAGAAAACAAGTTCTCATTGTGACTCCTAGGCTCATGGTATTTTTCATCGATAAGCCTACAGGGAGCTACATCATGGGTTATGGGTTAAGGTTTATGGGTTAAGATCAAAATTATTTATTAATTGCAGATCTTTTTTTTTTGTAATCATATATGTTAGATTACAATTAAAGAGTAGAAGTTTGATATTTAACCTAAATAGTATATGTACTAGTGCCAATTAAAATAAGTATTCATAAAAATATGATTATAAAAATATGAACACTTATTTTAATAAATTATTGTAACATATATAAATTATGTAATATGTTTAGAATAAAATTAGTATTCTATTAAAAAAGATGCGTGTAAAGAGCATATAATCATTTCAGAGAGCATCAATGAAATAACAGATTGATTTGCAAGTATAAGTCATCCTATATTAATTCATTGATAAACCAAAGTTCATAGCACAAAAAAATTTCGGTTCGTATAGGCCATTTACATTAAAAAAAATGCAGGAAGTTCAAATGGGAAGTTTAAACCACAAAAAATACCCAAATTAAACCAACTACACAAAAACCTAGTAAATAGCAAAATTACTTACCTTAACCAACACGTAGAAGGATCTTCCTGAAGTACGTGAAGGAAGATGATAAAGGAACAACTCCCGAAAGCCGACGGCCAAATAAGATAACTATGGACAAAGCAAAGAAGACAATGAATTTCAAAGCAGTACACAAATTGATATAAATTCATGTTCAAAAGTGTTAGTTATAGCATTTGATTGCCGCCATGTCATACAAGAAAATCCAGTCAGTTGCCTTTAAAAACATAAAAAGGATGTTAAAAGTTCTATATTCAATGACGTAGAAAGATACAAAATGACTACGCTGTAAAATATATAAACAGATACAAAATCGATTAAATTTTGTTAAACCATAAAGGAGTCTATTATCTTTTACCCTAAATATAGTATTTATTGCATATTTGATATCATTATGATTCCGATATCATTAAGAAACAACCACTTATACTAACTTTAGGTCCTAACATCTTTTAAGTTGAAGCTTGGCTGTTGAGGATTTATATTAAAAATAATTTCCTTAATCTCTTTGATAGTGAGTGAGAAATAAAGGAGCCTATTTATATCATTAGTGATTGAGTTGTGAATGAAGGAGATGGGAGAGGAATGGAGATTTACTAGTCGTTAAAAGGCTCAAGTGGTAGGAAAAGTGAAAAGGAATAGAGGATTTACTAGTCAGCAAGGGGAAAAGAAAAAAAAGATAATGAGATCATAAAAAGATTTAGAAAAGTGAAAGTCAACATCCCTCTATCAAATGCCATCAACCACATACCAAGGTATACAAAAATTTTAAAGAAGTTATATCCTAACAAAAGAAAACTAAATAGAAATAAGAAGATAAGAATAGGTGAGACTGCCTGGGCAGTATTTTAATGAAAAAATCCTCTTCAGTACAAGGAATGAGATATGTTCATGATTCTTTATAAAATAATACACACCACTATTAGGTGACCTATGCTAGATTTAGAAGCATCCATTAACATTGTGTTGTTATGTGTGTATACTTTGTTAAATTTATAAACTTCCAAAGAAACTAATGTTATTATTTAATTGGATGATCATACTAATAGATACTGTAAAATGGTGGTTATGGATGTTGTTATATATGTAAATTAGTAAATGTTTCTACTTGACTTTTATATTCTTAGTACATACGATGATTCTTCTCCTAACACTACACCAATTCTTTTAGGAAGATCGTCCCTAAACATAACTCATACTAAATGGGTGTGATTAAACCCTCACAATGGAACTTAATGGTGAAGTAATCCATATTAATATCTTTAAAGTCATGATGTATTTTAATGATGTTCATTTTGTTTTTTCCATTAACTATATTGATCATGTTGATTCAATATTACAAGAAGTTTTTAAGACAGATGGTAAGGATAAGATAAAGGTTGTTGTCACTAATCATGTTGCTTTGGAGATAAAAGAATGAATGGAACTTAGTAAGGAACTCAAGAAGATTGTCATATAATTACACTCTTTAAAACCTAGGCTACGAAAATGTAATTTTTGTTTTATAAATATGCTTGGCTCTCATTAGATAGTGAGTAAGTTTAGTAGAAGTGGTTCCTAATAAGTACAATGTTGCAGTGGTTCAAATTAAGACAATGAATTGCCTTCACGCATCCAAACTAATTAACTTATTTTCGTTGATTATAGGAAGTTGAATTAAAAACCTAGAAAGGATCACTTTTCACTTAACCTTAGACATTCTCTATTTTCAAATCAAAATAAAAAATATGCTCAAGTTATAAGATCCAACCTAAGTATTTTATCTTAATTTCAATGCCTAAGACCTAACTCTGGGTATTTTATCCTAATTTCAAGTCCTAAGGGTCAAGTCTAAGAATTTTAACTTAATTTCAAATACTAAGATCTATTATAGGTATTTCTTTTTAACTCAATTCCTAAGACTCCAGTCTAGGATTTTTATCTTAATTTTAAGTCCTAAGCACCAACTCTAGGTATTCTTTCTTAATTTCAAATTCTAAGATCCATTATAGATATTTCTTTTTAACCTAAATCCTAAGACCTAATTCTAAGCATTTCACCTTATTTTCAAGCCTTAAGGCCAAGCTTTCGGATTTTATGTTAATTTGAAGTCATAAGACTCAATTTTAAAAATTTTATCTCAACTTCTAATCTTAAGATCCATTCTAGGCATTCATATTGATTTCAAACCCTAAAATCCATTCCAGAAAATTTTTATGGTCTTTTTGAAATAATTACCCGCAACTCTAGCCATACACAAACTCATGGAATTCATGCTTTTGTTGTACTATTACTAGCAGTTATAAGGCTCTTTCTTATGCCATACACAAAATCATGCCCATACACAAATTTATGGAATTCATGCTTTTGTTGTATTGTTCCTAGTAGTTAGAAGGCTCTTTCTCATACCATACACAAACTCATTGCCTCTTTCCCTTTACTTACCTCCCCCTATCCATTTGAAAGTCTTAATTTTCAATAGGAATCTCTATCCTAATATCTCTATCATCTAAGCGGAGAACCTCTCTTTGGAATAAGCTCATTGATATTCACTAAGGCATTAATGCTCTACGAATTTGCTAGGTGACTTCAGCATCAACAATCCACCTTGATGAAGCCGAAGGAAATCAATCCCATACAACACAAACTCACGCCCATACACAAACTCAATCCTGTACACAAACATTTACACAAAAAATCAATTTGTAAATGAAACTAACTCCACGAATCAAGCATGGACGCACAGATTTTGGTAGCAGAGGAGAGAAAAAATAAGACAAAAATACCTTGACAAAAACAGTCGGAGAAGATGACGACAATGGCCAGAGAATACGCAGCAGCTCCACGGAGAAGACACAGCAACTCCACATGACACAGTAGCTCCAAACAATGCAGCTGCAAATCTGGAGGAGGAAGAAGAAGGAAACGACATGTATGGGGGGGGGGGGGACGGGGTGTCGCGGTAGACATTTTAAGGATAAAAAATGATGTCGTTTGGTTTAAAACCAAATGACGTCATATTGTTATGCTTAAAAACGTTTAAACAGAAGTAGACGATGACGTATAGCTTGAGAATTTACTAACAGAATTACCGACGGATATTTTCCATCGGCAAACTGAAAAAAGTATTACTTCGCCAACAATTCCCGCCTAATTTACTGACGGTCACTTCATACCGTCGCTAAATTCGGTCATAAATTCATTTCCCTCCTTATTTAGCAACAAATATTGCTACCGCTGCTAAATGAAAATTTTCCCAACAATTGTTCCAATGGAAATAGTATTTCCGTCAGTAATTTGCAACGGTTTCTTTACCGTCGATAATTTTCCCTTGCTAATTCATCCTTTTCTTGTAGTAATGTCTTTCTCACGCTTGTTAGTTAACTCTCACAACTGTGAGAGCACCTCATAGTCGTGCATGGTCCTCTCACAGCTATGAGAGGTACTGCATAAGCGTGAGAAATTTCTCACGCCCATTCGATCCAATATATGCCGTGAGACTTCTCCTTTCTTTTTTCTTCACTTGACATTTTATATTGCCTCTTGTTCTTTCAATCCTCTTTTTCTTCATGCTCCATGAATCAATAGAATATATAAATTGAGAAGAAGGCTTCAATGGGCATACTTTCGGGTCACTTTAGCTTCTTCACTTCTGAATGAACCTATGATCAAATATGAGCTGAAGTGAGTATCCTAAGTATTTCTAAGGCATTAATCACTAAGTGTAGTACACCAAATGAAGCAAAATTTGATCACATATCAATTATATAAACCTGATGGGTTCCAACAACAACTCTTTATTAAGCTACAATGTACTTTGACATTTTGATTTTAATTTTGAGCAAAACATTAAGGATTCTCTGTTGGCTCCTATTACAACTCTTGATATCAAACGTGTTCTCTTCATCCTACATCCATCTAAGTCACTTGGACCCAAACATGGGACATTACGGGGTAGCTTTTCACCGAGGTTGTCCTAGAATCCTTTGACTATGGAAAAATGCTAAAAGAAATCAATCCTACCTATATTGTTTGGTTCCCAAAAAGCTTCATCCATGTACAATGCATGATTATCGTCTTATTTCTTGCTGCAATACCGTATATAAGGTAATCTTCGAGCTTCTCGCTACAAGATTTAATCTGGTTTTATAAAGCTTTGTTAATCTTGCGTAAGGAGCTTTTATGCCTGATAGATATATTGGTGATAATAAATTGCTCTTGCAAGAATTGCTCAAGGATTATCACACGGGAAAAAGCTTAATAGTTGCTTACTCAAGATAGACTTCTTTAAAGCTTTTGATTCGGTCAGTTGGGAATTTATTAAGTTATGTCTTGAAGCACTTCATCTACCATAGAAGTTTATACAATGGATCATGTCTTACGTTACTACCCTTTCTCTGAGTATTTGGTGAATGGCATCCCTTCTACTCCCCTTAAACCTGCTAAAGGAATCAGACAAGGAGATCTCTTATCTCTTTATCTGTTTACTCTTGTTATGGAAGTGCTCTCCAGATTATTGAATAAGCCAATCCATTGTAATGGGGGTTTTAAATTCCCTTATCGATGAAAAAAACTTAACCTTACCCTTTTGTTATATATTAATGATCTGCTTATATTATGTGATGCTGACTCTTCTTCTTTACATTGAATTATGGATCTGTTAATACTCTTTGGGGACTGGTCTAGACTGAAAATAAATTCTAATAAAAGCAATTTTATTTGTTCAAAAGATGTGTGAAATTTGGATGAACTCAGAAGTAGTTCCAACCTTAATATAAGCTCCACCCCTTTTTAATATCTGGGAGTCCCTATCATGTCTTCTAAGCCTAAGTTGCTAGACTGCTTACAAATCATTGAAAAGGTGAAATCAAGAGTATTGGTATGGCATAATTGTTTTATTTTATATGCAGCTAGAGTCACTTTTATAATTTCGATCCTGAGCAGTTTGCATATTCATTGGACTTTACACATAGCTTTACTTAGAAAGGCTATTAAGGAGATGAAAAGGGTTATGAAATCTTTCCTTTGGTCTAGAACAGTGGGGAATTCTAAATAAGCTAGAGTTAAATGGAGTGAGATCACAATCTTTAAACAGTTTGGAGGACTCGGGATTATCTCTATTACCAAGATGTAAAATATATTAATATGTAAAAGATTGTGGAGATTGTATACGAATCAAAATGCTTTATGGAAAAAATGGATCTATAAATACTACTTAAAGGATATTAGCTTCTGGTAGGCCGATTTTCAGAGGAAGGTTCATGGATTCTAAAGCAGATAATGAAATTGAGGGATATCATTTATCCTTATATTAAGCATAAGCTTAGTAATGGAAGACCTGGTTATGGTATGACAATTGGTCTGATATTAGTCCCCTTATCCAACTTTCGGATCTGCGAAGGTTCCCATACAGATTACCACTTAACCTAAAGGTTTCTACCCTGATTGTTAATGGTGAATGGCAAGGAGAATACCGAGGATTCCATTCTTTTCTATGGTATTTTCCTTTGCTTCAAAATACTAATAATAAAGATGTTATTTCTTGAAAACTTCGCTCGAGTGGTCAATTCACTAATCCCTCTTACCACCAATTATTTTCTCCCAATCACGCAAGGGCTCCTTGGTCTAATCTACTTTGGAAAAGTGTTATCTATCCTAAGGCTTCTTTCATTGCTTGGCTAGCCATCAAAAATAGGCTCCAAACTAAAATTCAATAGCAAGGAGAGGTGGACACCACTTGCCTCCTATATAATAGAGTAACGGAGGATAGGGATCATTTATTCTTCAACTGTTGCTACTCTAAGTCAATATGGAGTCGAATCTTGCAGCTGCTATTTATTCCTCTTTGGAACTATAGTTGGGAGCATATTCTAAACTGGAAGATTAGTAACACCAAGAAGGGTAAGCCTAATTCCTCCCTTCTCAAGGCTACATTCACCATCTCGCTCTATTGTATTTGAAAGGAAAGAAACAATTGACGATTCTTGAAGAAGGATGACAAATACAGGCTTACGAACAAAATCATCAACATGATTCGAGAGTATATCCTCGCCAAAAATACACAACACTCTTTATCCATAGACATGAAGACTCGATGGCTGCTTTAACTTTTTCTTAGCGACTTTTGTACGTTCTTTATGTTAAATCTCTAATGCCCTCTCCCCTTTTGTAATATTTTTGTAGGCTCATGCCTATAACTCACTGATATGTTGTAAATAGTTACTACTACAGTAATACATCATTCAGTTTCCAAAAATAGAACTTGTCTAAATTTATTTGCGGTCGTCACCAAACCCTGATATAATTTGAGGATATGAATAATTTTTTAATGTAATATTTTAATCTTTTGATAATTGGTTATTTACTGTACCGACTAAGATACTCTATAAAGCTTTGATACATTTTGAAACAGTAGCCCAATATAATAACTCAATTTTATACCATTTTTTGATTGGTACTACTAACTGATATTAATCAATATTTACTTTATAAAAATCATAACTCTTACCTTCCTATTCCACTTCTCTGTAACTAACCTTGTCATTCACTTCACCTATTTGGGATCTATATCATTATTCCTCACAACATTATAACAACAAAAACATGAATAGCAAATAAAAGTTCCTCGATTCTCGCTTCTCAGTAAGAAGCGGGTCATTAACAATTTAACATTATGTAACTATTTGAGCATCAACAAACAACACGATCCATTAAAAGGTAATAATTTATCAATAGAAAAGGTTGTATTATCAATTTTGGTGATTATTATTAATATAAATTAATGATTAAAAAATCGAATCGAGTCAACTGGTTTAACCGTGAAAGCCTTAAACCAGTCAACTCTACTTTTTAATTTTCGATTCAATTTTCTTTAATAAGTCTTATTATTAAAATCAATTAATTTAGTAATTAATATCGTTCGATTTTTGTAAACTAATTGATTTTATAAATTAAAATTAATTAATTAATTTTTATTTAATAATATATTTTTAATTAAACTTCAAATTCTTTAATAGATAATGACAATTTTGTTCAATTATATTTCAGATTCTTTAATTTTATTCATTGTATTTTAAGATATTTGTTTGATATAAATAATAAATAAAAAATTTTATTTAATATTAATAACCGTAAATAATTACTAAAAATTAATCATATAATTAATTGTGTCTTGCTATAAATACTGACGAACGAGCGCCAACACCGATAGTAGAAAAGATCTCAACAGGAAGTCATATAATTTACTGTTATGTTATGACAGATTTTGGTTCGTATAAGACTATACGATTCTCTGTTCTCCTTAACCAATTTTAATTCTGTGTCAGTGAATCTTATCGGCATATTTGTATAAGATTAATATAAATATATGAACAAAATTAACTATTTCAAAGTTGGAACACCGTTTTGGTATTTGTGTATTGTCCTATATCTGAGTTCGTACTCCATCCAGAATCGTAAGTTTTTGACTAATTAAACCGCAGGATTGAATTGCACGGTGGTATTAAAGTTGAATGAATGATTAGTGGAATGTACGGACTTGGAGCTGCCCATGGACATTGGAAAACAACACAATAAAGAAACGAAAGCTTATACACGGTTTCGACATTTGTTTGATCAGATTTTGTCTCATCCTAACAATTTCTTGGCTTTAGCAGGCTTGCTCATTGTATCCTGATAATTTATCTATTTACTGTTTCATAGATTACATACTTAATGTCCGATTATGTACTTGGGATGTGGTTAAATCTCTCTTGTTTCCAATCATTGTGCTATGATTTAGATTATGATAACTTCGAGGCTTGTCCCACGAAAGAAAAAGTAGCAAACTCTAACAGCATTACCAAGCATTGGCAGCTAGTCGAACAGTCATTGGTGTCATGGATAACATCGTTTTGGCTACCAACCACGTGGGCTGTCGATGAATGATTCAACATGTGCTACTTTTACCTTAAAGCGTGGAGGACAATTTGTTTGACAATAGGAATGGCTTAATGCCTTATTTGAATTTAATTTAATGTTTTGTACCACGTAATAGTACTTTGATGTATATGGGATAGGCTTCAAGCCATTTTATGGACCGAGCAAACTAGTGAACAACGGGAAGACAAGTTGCACATTAAGCGCTTGAGAAGCCAAAGAACAGAGAAGATAAGCAATGGCTAATTGGTTTACCTTTACCACCATGGCAAGAGGCAATCATACATAATTTTCTCACAAGCAAAAATAATATTTTTCTCCTTTCACATTCCTACTGTGTTGTCTATAATCACTATAAGCTACTAATCTTCTTCTATGCCTTGCTTGATTGAGTAGGGATACTTTGCTCATTCCTGAAGAAATTCTCTGGATCAACTGCAGTTTTCACTTTAACCAACCTATCAAAATTACCATTGAAATACTTGTATCCGTAAACTTTGCCTTCATCGTAGCTGTTAGTGCCTGGACTCATGACCCCTATATCCAGATCCCTGTAGTTCAAAAATGCACTCCTTGGGTTCTTGGACACAAATGGAGTCATGTAACTGTAAAGCCTCCTTATCTGAGTGATATAGTTTTTGTCTGCTTCACTTCCAGGTTCCTCCCAGTTCACTGAGTACTGAATCTTAAATAAATTCCCAGCTCTGTGTGGAAATGGAGTATCTGAAGCAGGGATCTGATCCATCTTCCCACCATAAGCATTGAAGACCAAACCTGTTTTCCCCAACTCAATCATCCTCTTCCATAACCACTCCAAACCATCTTTAGATATAGGATTTTGAACGTAATCAGATTTCCTTTTCAAGAACTTGGCATTGTCAGGATTTCTATCCAAGAGTATCTCAGGAGAAGATGTTAATTCTTCATCACTATCCCACCATAACACAGACTGAATCCAGCTCGTCTCAATACAATCCTCCTTTTTCAGACCCAATTCAGGAAATTGTTCTCCAAACAAAGCAAGAAGACTATCAGCCTTACCTAAATATTCAGCAAGAACTGATACTCTAATAGTCCTCTGACCTTTGCTAATCTTAGATGTCACTGGCTGTATTAACATCCTCAAGAACAGATTCTCGTCTGTTTTCGGAGCAAACAACTGCCACTTATATGCAACATCAGTGGCATTACCTTCATCAACGTACCTTTCCACTCTAAACACAGTAACTGTCTCGGGAACAGGAACCAGTTTGATCTTATACGATATTATAACACCAAAACTCGCTCCTCCACCACCACGAATAGCCCAAAAAAGATCCTCCCCCATGGCCTTTCTGTCAAGGAGCTTGCCATTAACATCAACTATCTGAGCATCAACAACTTGATCCACCGACAGACCGTACTTTCTCAACAAATTACCATAACCACCGCCGCTAAAATGCCCACCAACACCAACCGTTGGGCAGACCCCAGCAGGAAAGCCGTGAACTTTACTACTCTGCCATATCCTGTAATAAAGTTCACCGAGTGTAGCACCAGCCTGGACCCAACCAGATTCGTCTTCTACGTTGATCTGGATTGACCTTAGATTAAACATATCAAGAATGAAAAAGGGTGTGTCTGAGACGTAGGAAATTCCCTCGTAGTCATGTCCACCACTGCGAATTTTGAGTTGGTAGCCAACGTTCTTGGCGCAGATAACAGAAGCTTGAACATGGGATATCTGTGTAGGGGTTACGATAATAAGAGGCTTGGAAGTTGAGGAGACGTTAAAACGTGCGTTCCTAATATAGGCTCGAAGGATTGAAGTGTAGGATGTGTTGGTTTGGGCGTAGACGAGGCTTGAGATCTGGTCTTGAGGGCTTGTGTTGTCGTTCAAGCAATTAAGAAAAGATTCATACACCGAACTGTCGGAGGCAGCCCATGATCTAGAGCAGTAGAGAGACAGAAGAATGAAAAAATGAATCAGCGTATGTTGTTGTGGTTTCATTTCTTTTGGTTTGCCCAAAAAAACAAAGAGTATGTTTTGTGAATTGGTGTTACGCGAAGCAGTATAAATAATGTACGAACTATGATTATGGTGACATAATCGAGTGCGGAGAAAGCGCGGTGGAAGATTAGTACCAATTGGTCTAGAACCTCAAACCTCGAATTTTCCAAATTGACAAGAAAAGTCTTGTGGAAGATATCGTTTGGGTTCTGTGGACGAGGCCTGCAAAGGCAGCCTGTTTTTGAAAAACTAACCTAATGCTTGCATTAGTAGTCAATGGTTGACTTGAGAATACGACATCTACCAAAGTTGCATTTGCATGTTGCATCTACTAGACAACCATTGACGACAAAAGTCAACCCACCCACCCATTACGCCTTCTCTGATTGACCTGGTCCTTACCTTGAGGATTAAATTGTAAACTCACTGCCCAAAAAGAGGATAATTCCGTATTCTTTTAAAAGAATCCCTTGTAATACAAATGTGATTGTAGATTTTACGAGATTTCTTAAATAGGCTTCATCTTTAACAGTAATTAAACATTTTAATTTTCCCATGAATCATTTTATTTTCTCTTCGACTTACCACTCATTATATCATCAACTTGACACCATCAACAAAGGTCAAACGAGAAAAGAAGAATGAAATAAGCCGATAACTTAATGGAATTTTGACCTAACTTAAAATATATTACTGGATCTTTACATATACTCTTGTACTAGAATTATTGTCGGATCTTACTTACTCGAGGTTATTAATATCCTTTCGTCCTTTAATATTGTGTTGACTGAGAACCTTTTTTTTGGTGACAGGTATCAGAAGTTTTCTCACCTGTCTATGGGAGGTCTACTTCCAACATACCTATCACGAAGGGAATCAGTGCGCGGACAGACTGGCAGTTGTCGCTTTTCTTATGGGTCCAAGCCTTCATATCCTCCGGGTGCCTCCACTGGGCCTTCTGGAGTTACTGCAACGGGATGCGCAAAAGGCTCTGTATTCTAGAGCTTTAAGTTAGGTCGCGTGTTTTGTCTCTTTTGTACAAAAAAAAAAAAAAAAGAAGCTACAAATATTGGTTGATTGATAGTTTTGATAGATAAACACCACTTCCAATTTGGTTGCTCACGCCCACCACTTTCATGTGTAACTTGCTCTTGTTACATGTAAGTTGACATAATGATTTAGTTGGATATGGCCTAATTTGCCACACTGATCAGACAACGCATGCATTAGAGAATTATGTTTAATGTGTCCTAGCTTTTCACATCAATGAAATGTTTTTAGATTTCCCTTAAACTTGTTCCCCATTTTGAAATTGTTCTGATCACCTACAAAACATCTCGAGGAGGAACTTTTTATCTTTATCACTTGAATAAAGGACATCATCTATATGAGAAAGAGAATTGTGCTTTTCAAAGCAGAAATCTTAATGATTGAAGGTTGAGTTGCCCACCCTTTTATTAAGATAATAAATGGGTATAGCTCACAGGCTTCTCTATTTCTAGCTTTGAAATTTCAAAAATGCAAAGTCTTAACTTTTAAAAAATAGTTGCAATTGAAAGATTACCTTAAGTTATCACAACTAATTCGCTCTTAAGATATTGTAACCAAGTTGAATTTTTCTTAAGAAACAACATTTCATGAATCTCCCACACTTTTGATCAAGAACACACTCAATGTATTTATTGTTGATGAATGTTCACAAAGCAAATAAAATTTTTCCACACTTGATCTTCCACTTCCACCGCAGCTTAACATTTTAAGGAGTACTTGCTAGAATTGTCATTTTTAACAACGACAACTCAGTAAAAATCTTGTTGATACATAAGGCCTGTAGAAGTTTAGTAGTACGTAGCCTTATCCTAATTGGTAGAGATGTTAGAATTATCATTTCATCGTCAAAAATCAAATCTTATAAATCTTACCGTTATAGATAAGCTTCCATGCACAACTTTTAATAATTATAATTTTTTCCAATAATCTTATCTAGAATGGCTTCCACTATTCATCTTCCTAGCTAGAATAGTAATAACACAATTGCAACTTGACTTTCATACCATGTAACAAATTTAAAGTAAAAAGCACAATATAGAACAAGAAAGTGGAAGACAAAAATATTAGTACTCAATCAAGAGAAATAGAAGAAGATAAATTAATAGAAACAATAAAATAATAATAAAAGCAACAAAAAATAAAAAATAAAAGGAATTAATTTAGGTTTTGATTGATGCACTCTCTTCACTTAAAGGACATGAGTTTTTGGAATTTGAAACTAAGAATTCCTATACCCTTGACCAAATCTTGGGTATAAGGAACATTATAAGTCAAGAATTCAAATATATGATTTGTAATGGACATGAGTGTCCATTAACAAAATGTAGTGTTCTTCAACTATCTTTAGTTGTAACTAAGAATTGAGCCCAAGTATTGTAGGTACTGGATTTCTTCTCCTTTGAAAAGAAACGTACACACTTGGAGATGATCTACACATGAGATAACTACCTCTAAGAAAATACTAATACATCCTTATCATTCTAAACACCTAAGAAGATATTAATACAAGTTTAGGTAGTATTAAAATGGCTTATTCAGGCGTGATACTGTAGGAAAATTTAAAGCAATAATTCCCCAAAATAATTGTATGGAATAGAATAAATAAAAAAAACTCAACAAAGAACTTTAATAATCTAAGAAACAACACTCTTATTAATCTTAGCTTTTGTTGTAGCCTTTTACAACACAATTAACTTTTAGAGTTGATTTTTTTTTCTAACTCTCAATTCTCTCTCTAGATACCTTTTTTGCTTGCAGATATACTTTTACAAAGGAAACTCAAACCTCTATATATAGTGTTAGAAAGGAGGTTAGCACATGATTTAAGCAAGAAATTTCTAGCTAATGATAACTCATACATACCAAGAATCCTAGCAAAATACAACTCCTATACAACTAAGCATATGACTTAATTGTTAAGTATTTGACTTGGTCAAATGACAAATAATATACACCTAAGTGTATCTATTCAATTTGAATAAGTAATTGACCAAGTCTTAATCTTGAAGCTTGTAGTTCTGGGAGAGTAGTTAGCTCCCATGTATTGTTCTTCTTAATTGCTTTAATTTCTTCATCCATTACTTTAATCCAACAATCTTTGCTAATTGATTTCTCATTTGTTAATGGATCATAATCTACAAAGAAAACATAGTAGGTAACATCTTTATTATCATTATTAGGATCATCATCTTTGCCAACTTCATAATCTTATAAATAAGTAGGCAGATAATTTTCTTATTGTGGATATCTACATGGTGATATTGGAGGCAAAGTTGACTCCTCAGATCTTTCTGTTGAAGTTAGCTCATCACTAGAAGCTTGTTCAATTCTTTGATCAAGTGGTTTCACTTCATTAATTACTATCACTAGTATTGATGATGATCCCTTTTCATTGTCTAACCAATCTCATACTCTATCTTTATCAAATGTAACATCTTGACTAATCATTACCTTTTGACTGATTGGATTGTATAGCTTGTAACCCTTTGTTTCTTGACTATAGCTAAAAAAAGTGCATTTTTTTACCTTGTCATCAAGTTTCTTTCTCAATTCTCCAGGTACATGTGCGTATACAATGCAACCTAACACCCTCAAATGACTGACGTTTGGTTTTCATCTACTCCATGTTTCTTCTGGTGTTTTATCACGAACACTTTAATAAGACACTGGTTCAAAATATAAATAGCATATGCCATAACTTCTGCCCAAAAACTTTTACGCACCTTTTTACAATGCAACATATTTCTTACAATATCCATTATAGTTCTATTTTTCTTTTCCGCTACTCGATTTTGTTGAGGAGTATATCTAGTTGTCAATTGATGTTTAATTCCTTTCTTCCTCAAGAAATCATCACAAACAATGTACTCTGTACCTCTATCAGTTCTTAAAACGTTAAAAGCGTGGCCACTTTGTTTTTTGATGTATTCCACAAAAGCCTATGCCTTCAGATTTTTGCTTATAGGACATAAGCCTATGTCTTTCTACTAAAATCATCAATTGAGGTAATAAAGTATTTTTTACCTCCAACTAAAGGAACATCCACATAACACAAATATGAATGCACTAGCTCAAGTGGACTCTTAACTCTCCACGCACGTTTTTTAAGAAATGGATCTTGATGTTTCTTTCTAACGATGCAAGCTTCACATACTCTTAGCCAGGAGGTTAATAATAGGTAAGCTAGTAGCACATTTTTCTGCTAAGAATTTGATGCTTCCAAAGTTGAAGTGCCCAAGTCGCATGTGTTAAACCAAGTTTCATCAGCGATTACAATATTACATCACAAGGAGGTATCATACTTGACATTTATCAGAAATAAATGATTTCTTGACATCTTCGTTTTTGCTATTAAGCCCCTCTTTACATCGCTGATTGTGCATCCTTGCTTGTTAAAATGCAAATCATATCTTTTCTCTACCAATTGTCCCACGCTTAAAAGATTTTGACAAATGCTTGGTGAATAAAATAAATCAAAAATAAAATTGAGTAATCCTTCCTTAAGTTTGATGGCAATCTTTCCTTTTTCGAGAACTTCAATTGTTGACATCTTTATTTTTTCCACTTAAATAATTACTACAACTAGTGTTTAACAACCATTGATAATCATTGTTATTAATAATTGTATGACTAGTCACTAGCACAGTTTTTATACTATCATCTTTTTCAGCCACTTTAACGTAATTCTTTCAATCATTTTATGCTTTAGCATGACATTCTCTACTATAATGATCATATTTCTTACAATTATGGCATTGAATATGTTACTTGCACTCATACTCAAGATGCCTATGCTTTTTGCATTTATAGCACTGCATAGTTGTTTTATTTTGAAATGAGCTGCATCTTGTTCTTTGATTGGAGCTGGCTTTGAAGTTCATTCCTCCCTCATTTCTTGAAGTTTGACTTCCTTGATTGTACTATGTTTTTCTTGTAAACGATGTGTTCTTTAAATTTGATTGAGCTTTTAAAGCTTGCTCAATTATGCTGCTTATTCTTTCATTCAGTCACATTTCACGTGAATCTAATGATGCTTGAAGATCATTTAGTGTCATCGTGTTAAGATCTTTTGACTCTTTAATGGCAGTCACCGCATAATCGTATCGACTTGTTAAAGTACACGTGATTTTCTCCATGATTTTCTTCTTTGTAATTTTGTCTCCATTGTTTTTCATCTTGTTTACCAACTTATTAATTTGTGAAAAATAATCACGAATACATTCATTATAGTGTTGCTCCATTAACTCAAAATGCCTTTTTTTGTCCTTGTAATCATGTTCATTTCACTGGATTTGCACTTTCATATGTATTTATTAAAATCTTCCAAGCCTCCTTTGCTGTTTTGGCATGGAAATTTTTTTCAAGAACTACCAACTCAATTGATTGACAAATTATGTAACGCCCCAAATTAGGGGTTAGCATATTGAGCAAATTTAGTCCGATTTATGTTCTGTCTCTTTGACATTTTG
>JANIPN010000007.1:2312802-2326267 GCA_027478595.1 Erythroxylum anguifugum
CAACCAAACACGGTAATAGTTAATAATTAAGAATAGAGGGGTAATAGAATAGCTATTACCCTCTACCAAACAGGCCAATAGTGTTACAAAGGAGGTTAGTACATGACTTGATCAAAAAATTTCTGGCTAACGACAACTCATACATACCAAGAATCCTAGCAAAATACAACTCCTATGCAACTAAGTACATGACTTAATTACTAACTATTTGACTTAGTCAAATGCCAACTAATATACACATAAGTGTATGTATTCAATTTGAATAAGTAATTGACTCTTGAAGCTTGTGCAAAGAATCTTTTCCCTTTTAGATTAATTCCTAAAAGATACTAGTGAAAAGAAGTTAATTGTATTAAATTAATGTTACTTTGTTTAGAGAGTGCACACAAGACTTTCCTGCTTGTATGCTAGCCTGGTTTGAGGCCTTGTACCTTTTGAATTTCTTCATTAATTCAATTTAATTTTTTTTAAAAAAAATTATAGACCCATTCAATGCAAAATACTTTGCACTAACTTGCAACTTAGCGTTCCTTAAGGTTTAATTGTAATGAATAACTTTACATGGAAGAGTAGGGAAATTAGGTATAAAGAAACAACGAAACAGGAAAAGGAATACTGCCAATCAATGACTAACGATAAAAGAAGAAATGCAAATTGGATTTAGTTATAATACATACATGTAAATACACATCATGTTGAGACAACAGCTTGAATATCCATGCTTTTATATTGTCTAAGTAGATTTTTCAATGTGTAGTTGAAACAATAAATTATCAATTTGACCCTAATGAAGCCTGTTTCCAACTTTCAGAACCACATTTTGGCTTCTACTCCGCCATCCAACTCTTTCCGGAGGTTTCAAGAGATGGGATGCTCTGTTCGTACCTAAAGAAATTGCCTGGATCCACTATAGTCTTTACTTGCACCAATCTGTCAAAATTGCCTTTAAAGTACTTGATTCCCCAAATGCTAGCTTCTTCATAAGTTACATTATCAATCCCATTCACACCTAAATCTATATCCCTATAGTTGAGATATGAACTTCTTGGTGATTCCGACACATAAGGTGTCATATAGTCATAAAGCCTTCTAATTAGCTCCAAATTGCGTTCCCGTACTTCAACACTTCCGTCTTTCCAGTTGACTGAGTATTGGATTTTGTAAATGTTGCCTGCTCTATGTGGAAAGGGGGTTTCTGTCTCTGAAATCTGAGCCATTTTGCCTCCATAAGGATTAAAGGTCAATACTGGCTTTTGTAGTTGGATCATTTTCTTCCACAACCCATCAAGACCAATCTTAGATATAGGCTCCTGCACATAATCTGATTTCTTCTTCAAGAACTTCTCTGTCTGAGAATGTCTCTCAAGCAAAACATCCAAAGAGGTTCCTTTCGGATAATTAGACCAAAATAACACTGATTCAATCCAGCTCATTTCTTTGCAGTCATTACGCGATAAACCCAATTCAGGGAACTGATCATCCATTAAAGCAGTAAGCTTCTCTGAGGTACCAAGAAACAAGCCATTGAATTTGGCTTTGATTGTTTCCTGACCCCCTTTAATGACAGGAATCAATACCACCCTTATGAACAGGTTTTCATCTATTTTTTCAGCAACAAATTGCCAACGGTAAACAATGTCCGAAGCTCCTTGTTCCAATGTTTTTTCAATCCTAAAAACAGTCACAATTTCTGGGACGAGAACCAGCTTAATTTTCCATGAAACGATGACTCCAAAACTAGCTCCTCCGCCACCTCTTATAGCCCAGAACAGATCCTCTCCCATCGCTTCTCGATCCAAAACTCTGCCACTTGCATCGACCACAACAGCATCCACAATATGATCAACAGTCAAACCGTACTTTCTCATCAAGTTACCATATCCACCTCCACTTAGATGACCTCCAACACCCACGGTAGGACAAACACCAGCTGGATATCCATAAAGATTGCTCTTTGCAGCAATCTTGTAATAAACTTCTCCCAGTGTAGCTCCTGACTCGACCCAAGCGCTTTCATTTTCTATGTCTACCCTGATTGATCTGAAATTGAACATGTCAAGAAGGACAAATGACTTGCTTGATACATACGAAAGCCCATCATAGTCATGGCCGCCACTACGAATCCGGACTTCAAGGCCGTGAATTTTTGAGCAGATGATTGTAGCTTGAACGTGAGAGACGTGGGTTGGGGTCACAATGAACAGAGGTTTAGGGGTGGATGCGGATGCGAATATGAGGTTTCTAATGTAAGAGTGCAGAACAGGCGGGTAAGAAGGGTTGTTGGGGAAGTATGTGACTTGAGAAATTGGTATTGGGGATTCTGAGGAATGATTAGAAAGGCATTGAAGGAGGGTTTCTTGGATTGGATCTAAAGTTGCCATTGTAACACAGAAGAAGAAGATTGGAAGCAAAAAGAGAGGTGGGTAAATTAAAGACCCCATCACATGGTTACGACAGCTAACTCCTTGTCGGAACAGAGGATCGGTTTGCTTGCCTGGTCAATCGATTTAATCAAAAGGCGATGCTTGTAATTGGTTTTTCAAGCGTTTAAGGGTTTGTTATTGATTTGAAATGGTAGAGAAGTTCTAGGAGGGTTCCATTCTCGGGGTTTTCAGAGTGAAAAAGCAACAGATAAGTTACAGCTAGTTGGTTTCTTGTTGTTCAGTTCGAAGCTTCTTATGGAACGATAACACACCCTGGCCCTTAATGGCATTGAAGATTCGGGCCGTTTCGCATGTTACTTGTCTTTTGACTATATTGTCAAATAACACGGTAAAGTTCGCAGGAAGCTTTGCAACTTTTTCCCCTTTCTCTTCTTCATACATCGTTAATAAATACAGAAGATAATGATTAAATGGGAATCATCATGATGATGACGACGACCACGACCAAAACTCAAATCTTACACCAACATTATGTGGTAATCAAGACATGCTATATTTAGACAAGTAGACAAAAGAAGATTACCACAACCCGGAGGCTTTTATGAGAGCAAGTATATTATCTTTATGGTGCTGGCTCAAAGAACTTTCACAATTCCATGTACACGTTCAATGAGCAACCATCCTAAACAAATTAAGTATACATCTGTTTGATGTTCATGAGTTAGATGCCCATTGGAGTGCACATATTCAGATGATTTAGAGCAATATCTAATTAATGATTAAAGACTTTTTCATAATGTAATTTACAATTTGTCCATCATTGTAATCAGAAAAGGAACCTAGTCCAGGAAGCCAAGAATGGGAAAGCAGCAATCAGAAGCCTAAATAGCAATGGTGTGTCTCTGACGCTACTAAGCTTATTTCTATTTTGAAACTTCTGTTTCCTCTGTAGCCCATCTTCATCACGAACTGGTGTTCCCTTGGGGACCTTACCATTCATTTTGTCTAGCTCGTCCCATCCACCAAACCTGGTTTCCTCTTTGTTTCCCTTTGTGAATGAACCATGATCTGTTCCTACCCATGATTGGTAACTCCCCCTTCTGCTCCCACCCTTGGTTTCTTCTCCTTTTCTCTCATTTCTTTTTGCTGTAACTGGTCTCTTCCTCACTTTGGTTCTACGTCTAGGTTTCGGCGAACTCACTGCACTTCCCCAGACCTTATCAACCACAAGAGAAAGTGCCGTCTGCCCCAGGGGAACAGCTAATGCCATGAGAAAAGCATTCGGTCCTGTACCCAGCAGCAATGATATGGCAACAGCAGGTAGCATCCAACCAAAAGCTTGAACAACCTGAATTCAATTGAAATAGTTGCATATACTACACCAATCAAGCTCAAGCTAACTATTATTCCAACCCAAATCAGATTTAATGGCTACAGCAAATTACTTAATTCACATCTCTACAAGCAAATTCCAGTTCCTCGTAAACATCTCAACATCACAAGCATTCATAATATTTAGAAAAACCAATTACTTAAATTCACTATCCACATACTACAAATGTAAAAAAGGTGAAAGCTTTCTAGTGATGCAAATTCAACTTGTCTTTTTAATTCCCATACCTTAAGAACCCAAAACCCGTCTTCTTCTTCATCATCAACGTCCAAAAAGCCGCCACCACCGTCCGCAACATCATCGGACCACCAGGTCCTCCGCTTCCGCGCCCAATCTTCATCTTCATCAACGTCGAAGTCGAAGTCGAATCTGGAGCGTCCAGCCGACGTACTACGAGCGGCGCTCTTGGAAGACCAACGAGGACTACCGGCGGCGAAGAGACGATTAGAATAAGATAAAGTGTTGGGGTTCAGTGAGGGTGCGGGAGTGGAAGATAAACGTAGAAGAAGATGGAGGGAATGGGTATGGGTCCCCATTCCTTATCTTCATTACCTTTTTCATCTAAAAGCTTTGTCCAAGACTTTCGCTTGCTTGCCATTTCCATCTTTTATTCTATGACATAAAATTATTATATATTTATATGGTTCTGTTAATATCATTTTATTAACAGAACCATCAATTCTTATGCTTAAACCCTAAAGATAATAGGGTTTACTTTGCAATTTGTAAACCCTAAAGATAAATTCTTATGCTTCATATGAGTTGTCAAGGAAGTGTACATAAAAATTAAATAAAAATAAAAACAATTTTCTATATGTTTTCCTTTATGTGGATGGTCAGATTGATAACTAAATCTTCACTATACAAATTTTAAAAACAAATCTAAGTTTTAAACAATACAGCAAGTTTAAATTGTTTTTTAAATGAAGAATATATTGAATGTTGTCCAGAAATAGTTGAGAGCCAAAGCCATCACAAGCACCAATAGACCATTATATTAAAGGAGGACAAAATGCAAAAAAGGGACTAACTGACATTAGTATTACAGAACCATATTGATGAGCGGTACACATCGATTATCTAATCCTACCATACAACCAAATCAGTGATAGTGTCTATTCTTATATTCCTGCTGCCACGACTTCTCGAAAATATGAAAGGACGTACTTTCACAAAAATTCTGATTTAAACGGCAGATGTTTCTAGCACAAGCAAAAATAAAAAAATTAAAAGCAAAATAAAAAATCAATATTAGAAATTTGTTAACACAGTTCAATATACTTTGGTTACGTCTGTAGGTCCTCACCCAGCTTAATACTTTCACTAATAACAATAATTTTATACAAGGCTTTATTGAGCTGACTCACTCAACCCTTGACATTATCTCTCGTCCTTATAACCCGTGAAAGTAATTAACACTCAATAATACGACTACCTCGTGCTAACCTCAACAAAAGAATTTCCCAATAGTATTTAATAATAAGGATGAAAATAAAATAACTCAAGTGATAGACACAATAATAAACATAAATAAAGATAACACTTGAGATAAAAAGCAACTCCCTTAAATATGTCGTTTCATCAACTAAGGAATGGGAAGTTATCCACCAAGAGCGCTGCTGTAGTTTTTGGATATTATCACTAGAACACCTCACACATAACAGCTGAAAAATCACCAATAAATGTGAACGTTTCTTTACCGAAATGTTACAAACATCGGAGTTGCGAAATCCACAAAAGTTGTTGGAGTTTTTAGCACACTACTACCATTATCGACGTCCACCAAAAGATATATGATCAATACCCAATCAACCCAATGAAAATTACACCATCGACCAAGAATGACAACTGTAAAGATCACAAAAGCTTCTAGAGTTTTCGCACACCATTAATCATAACCAACAACCACAAAATCAACACTGCATCGACAATGAACAACCCAACAAAATAACGCATCCCTTGACAAAATACATAGCTTTAATTCTGGATAATATCCTCGTGAAATCAGCTGCAAAAGATCATCCAAGATGGCCTGAAAATCCTAGTTCAAGATGGCCTGAAAATCCCAGCTACTAAGTCACAAGATGCCTATCGTTTATTCACCCAAAAACCAATAACAATGTAGCCCCACACATCACGTAAATCACAGCACCAATATAGCTGCAAAAATCACACACAACTACTGGAGTTTTCACATGAACAATATAACATCAAATGACATCAAGTGCACATAACATTAAGTAACTTCCAAATGACATCCAGTGCACATGACATCAAGTTTGTCAAGTTCACATAAGCACTTGACAAATATCTAAATAAACAATAATCCAAAGTTAACAAAAACAATCAAGTTCTCTAATTAAACATAATACCCACAACCTCTACATCATCTATTCTCTTCCTTGGGACAAAAAGATGCCAAAAAGCAAGACTAATAGTCACAGAGATATCTTGAAATCTTCCCCTGAATTGAACAGTTATATCAGATGAAAATAAACAATCATATATCTCCCCGTTGGGACAAAACAACGCTAAAATGAAGAATGTCTTCAATGTGATCAATCTCAGTGAATAAAGAAGTATAAAAATTAGCAATAAGTGCAGTGGAAGAATCATAAGCACGCCAAGATGACAATTTACTACCAGTCAAAACACTAGCTAACATATTATTACTTACATCAAAGCCATCTGCATACAACTGATTAAATTCAAAAACCCCAAAAATGTATTCAACGAATTATTATCAAACTTAATTAATCTCCTCCTCACATAAACCATATGAATGTATATTGCCTAAATTCATACAACCCATGATATAGAGAGAAAAAGATAAAACTTTAGAGGTCCAATTCATAGAAAACTTGAATCTTCCCATAAGTCTCCATCCAAACATCAACAATTTCTCGACATAACTATGTAAATCAAAATCCAAAAGCAGAACTCTCAAATCATCAAGCGGAGTCTCATTCTCACATCAAATATACTATTCAACAAGTAAGGAAAAGTCAAACACACACCAATTAACTAAACCTTAGAAAACCCATAAATAAAAAATCAAAAAATCTAGATGTTCACTACTTCGAACCTCTTTTTTCCTTTTGTTAAAAAACATCAATATACTTCAAAAATGTAAAGCACACAGTCCATGTTTCCCTTGAAGAAATTCAAACCTGACCTTATTCCTAGTCACATTATCTTTGTCATTAGATGAGGTTGATTTGCAAGAGGTTTTGACCTGTATCATATAATAATTGCCTGCTGATCTTCTGCCACTCACCAAACATTCTCCTTATTAGGTTAATACCCTGCATTCATCACTAATGAATTTAACCAATAATCTATCGTCACAAAGTTAGCTTATAATAACCAAATTGGCTTTTAATCTATTAACGTGAAGCACATTCATAAGGTATGGCAATCCATCCATGCATAAGGTCCCTCTTCTACTAATCGAAGCCTTCTTTCCACCACCAAAGATAACGTGATCGTCTATAAAACTTTGATAGTCTATCAAGTAACTTCTTTCAGCTTTCATGTAACATGAGCACCCACTACCAAAATACCAACCATTATATGAGGTAGCCCTCATGGATTTAAGAGCTACACGAGTTGTAGTTGACCCTTTCTAACCCAAGTGTTTTTCGGTAATATGGGTTGCTTCTGGAAATTCATAGAAGATTGTCTAGATTTTCGATTTTGACCCCTCTGAAATATCATTTGTAACAACTTGTAGCAATTTGGCCTTATGTGTCCAATTGCCCCTTAAAAGTGACAAATAGGTATAAATTTTCGTTCCCTCCTTAACGTTTCCCCTTGAACAGATTTGGTTGCACTATTTTTCTCATCATTTGACTTAGATCATTTATCTTTATAGCCAATGCCTTGAAGGTCTCCTTTAATCTTACCAGTTTCCAACAATTGTTACAATTTTTTGGTACCTCCATTTAGTATTCTTATTCCTTTTTTTGTACTGACCAGGTTCAATTTTGTTTCATCAAGCTCATCTATTGTAAATAACAACTTCTTCTGAAGTTCTTGAATGATGTTCTTCATGTTAGAGTTTTCCTTCTTTAGCTTTTCATTTTTCTTACATGCTTACACCCGCTTTGCATATATTAACTCGTAGGTTTTGTAAATATCCTCACTTTTGTCTTCTGAATCATTGTCATCATTTTCATAATCTGAAATAAAACTTTGGAATGATTCATCTGCATTTTTCCTAAAATTTTAGACTAATTTACTCACAATTTCATCATCAATTTCTTCCTTCTTGGTTGCTGTTAAGCAAGCAACTGGACTTTTGCTGTATAAAGCAACCAATGCAGCACTATTCACAAATTCTTCTTCACTACCATACTCACTTCCGGATTCATTCTCACGCTAAGTGCTTGTATAGGACTTCCCTTTTCTCTTCTTCAAAGTGTTAGCGCATTTCACTTACATATGTCTGAAGCCTTGACATTCATGACATTGAATTTTCTTCACTTTTCTTTCACCCTTTTGAGTTTTAGCTTGTTGTTTGAAATTACTATTTGATGAGCTCCAACCGTTTTGCTTAAAATCAGATCTATCCTTTTTCACTTTCTTTAACCACTTGCTGAAATTTCTTGTCAATAACTCCATATCCTCATTCTCATCGGATTCATCTCCTAAGATATTCACGGCTTTTCCAACCTTAGCCTGCAATGCCAATCCTTTGTTCTTCTCTCATTTATCTCTCAACAAATTCATCTCAAAGTTGGTAAGAATCCTAGTTATCTTATCCAAAGATAATTCAGTGATATCAGGGGCTTCTTCGATGGCTACAATTTTGGATATAAACCTTAGAGGCAATGATCTCAATGTCTTCTTAACAAGTTTCAAATTCAAATATTGCTTCTAAGTTGATGTGCTTGGTTTACTATATCACGCAGTCTCTTATGGAAGTCCTCCAATAGTTTCACTCTCATCCTTCTTGAGTTCTTAAAATCTCATAACTAACATCTAAAGTTTCGAGGCTATCACAGATCATATATAGTTTGCAAAGTGTCTCACGTTTCTTTCACTGATTCACATGCTGATATCATAGAAAAATGACCTTCATCAACTGCATTGAAGATGGCATGCATGACTTTAGAATTTCCAAGCGCTCTTTCTTCTTCAGCCCTTATCCATTCAGATGCATCTTTAAGCACTGTTTCTCCCTTTTCATTAGTCATCACTAGAGGTGTTCACCCATTTAAAATTGAGTTCCATTCTTTTGTTCCTTGTGCCTGAATGAATACTTTCATTCATGATTTCCATGTAGGATAATTGGAACCAAGTTTTGATTTGTTGTCTCGCTCTGATCCAATTAAAAATCTAAAAGGATAAATTTTTTCAAAAATTTTGATTCGGTCGCAATTATTTCTAACACAAGCGAAAATGGAAAAATTAAACATGAAAATAACAAATCAACATCATAAATTTGTTAACGCAGTTTTGCACATCACCCAGCTTAATACGTTAACTAAAGACAATAGTTTTATACAAGGCTTTATTGAGCCAACTCACTTAACCCTTGACATTATCCCTCATCCTTACAAACCGTGAAAGTAATTCACACCCAATAACACAACCACCTTGTGCTAACCTCAACAGAGGATTTTTTTCAACAATATTTGATAATGAGGATGAAAATAAAATAACTCAAGTGATAGACACAACAATAAACATAAACAAAGATAACACTTGAGATAAAAAGTAACTCTCCTAAATATGCCGCTTCATCAACAAAGGAATGGGAAGTTATCTTCCAAGAATATTGTTGCAGTCTTTCGATATTGTCACTGGAACACATCACACATAGAAGCTGGAAAATCACCAAAAAACGTGAATGTTTCTTAACCAAAATGTTACAAACATCAGAGCTACAAAATCCACAAAAGTTGCTGGAGTTTTTATCAAACTACCACCACCAACGACAGCCACTGAAGCATATACGATCAATACCTAATTAGCCTAATGAAAATCACACCATTGACCAAGAATGAGAGTTGTAAAGATCACAAAAGCTTTTGGAGTTTTCGCACACCATTAATCACAAATGACAACCACAACATCAACACTCCATCAACAATGAACAGTCCAACAAAATAATGCATCCCTTGACACAAAACACAACTTCAATTCTAGATGATATCCCTATGAAATCAGCTACAAAAGATCATCCAAGATGGCCTAAAAATCCCAGCTACCAAGTCACAAGATGCCTATCATTTATTCACCCAAAAACTAATAACAATGCAGCCCAACACATCACTTAAATCACAACATCAGTAAAAATGCAAAAATCACACACAGTTATTGGACTTTTTCACATGGAAAACACTCCAATGACAACCCAGAAAATCACACATGATGGAAAAAAACACAGCTACAAATTTGGACAAAATCAACAAAGAATCAGCTACCAAAGATCACTTAAAATCCCAAAAATCCAACTATCAGGTCACCATGTCCTTATTGGTTTTTCCCACATAAAGCAGCAACAAAACAACCCCAATAAATAATGCAATTGGAAGATAAAACATAGCTGCCCAATATAGATAATGTTGTAAAAAATCAGCTACCTTAGATAGGTAAAAGCTACTAAAATAATCACCAAAAAAATCTACATCTTATTTTAATCAAGATGTGGTGATTTGAATCCAATTAAATCCTATCTTGACTAGGATTTTATACCAAATAAACATCATCTTCAAAAAGCCCCACATAAGATAGAATATTCATCATAATAATATTTCTCAAATAGTTAAAGATGTCTAATTATAAATAATGCCTAAAGTATCATAATGCATATCTTAACACTTCATATCCATCTGATAGTCCCCATCTGGTTGCCATCTCTCTACTCAAGCCGATATTAAGTTCATTGGTGAAAACTAATTCTCTAATGAATTTTATAGTATTGTAGGTTTATATGAGGCAGTTCTAAGTTTAGTTTTAGAAAATTCTAGCATTCTTTTCTCTCTATACGGTTTAGATACAACTACTTAGTAATTTGAACAATTTTTTATCACTTTTGTTGGGGTACTTGAGTCTAAATGACCATTCTATTTTTCCCATCTAGTATGTATTAATGTATTTGATTTTACATCTAATTTGAATTTCATGCCAAATGATTAATGAAAAGGATCAAGTAAAGAAGAAATTGTTTGTGGTTTTAATACCTTGGTTATAAAGTCTTTAATTGAGATTGTTCAATTGCACTTTTTCTCTGTCGATTGTTTTAAACCTCCCTTTAAAACCATATAAAAATATAAACAAGAACAAAAAGATTTTCTATCTGTTTTTCCTTTATATGGATAGTTAGATTAATAAGCTAAAACTTCACTCCATAATTTTTTAAAAACAAATCTAAGTTTCAAACAAAATAACAAATTTAAGTTATGATATAGAGTAACTAAGTGTTCATGAGGTGTAAGCTTATGAATAAGCTAGACACATACAAAGGGTAAAGATTGAATGGAAAATTTTGAATGATCATGTGCAAATGAAGTGTAAATCTAAGTTCAATTAGAAAAAAATGAATTATGAAATGGGAATGAACATAAGATGTGAATGTAGAAAATATAACCGGGATTGTCATTGAGCATGCATTATACATTACACATATACATATGTGTAAAACTGAATGTTTATGTGATTGTGCAATTAATAATGTGTGTGCAATATGTGTTTTGCATAATGGTGATACAGGATAGAATGTTCATATCCAGATGTTTCTGGATCATAAAAGATAATTCTAATCTAGAGCATACTGTGAGTAGACCTAGATGGTCTTCCTTTATTGTTTGTTTTGTGTGTGTTATGAATTTAGTGATTATGAATAATTATGAATGTGATTTGATTTTTGAATTCAGAACATTGAAGGTCCGATGATTGTGATATCTGAATGAGATATTGAAGTGCTATTTGTATGTGAATGTGATTTGATTGTTGAATTCTGTACAATGAAGGTTCGATGATTGTGATATATGAATGAGATATTAAAGTGCTAATTGTATGTGAATGTGACGAACTAAATGCTTCATAACATGAATGCATGATCACAAAGTGTTTCTCTACATAAATATTGAATACCGGACTAAGGTCCGATGATATGTGAAAGTGAAGAAGTGATCATATGTGCCTGATGCATTTCACTCCATGAATGCATGAAAGATAAAGGCAGTTGTGACTAGAATAGCCAACGTGAAAAGAGCATTAAGCTCAGTTATGAGCATCAGAGCCTCAGGCTCAACGTTTAATGAGCCTGGTATCCTCAATGGATACGGGACAGTTATTAATGAGCCCGATATCCCCAACGGATATGGGACAGTTATCAATGAGCCTATCATCCAAAATAGATATGGGATAGTTTAAGTACTCGGTCACAACAAAGTAACAAATGGAAAGTGGGTCTCATGTGCATTGCATATGCATGATATGAATGATTATAATGTGTTGAATGTAAAATGTGAAATGATTGATTAAGTGTATGTGATCCAATGTGATTATTAGATAAATGATGTGAATTATGTGTTATGTGATTGAGTGAGCCATCGATGATGGTCACTCACAGAGTTCGCAAAACTCACCCAAAATTTGCAAATATTTGAATTTAGGCCCAAGTGACTAGTGAAATTATGATGAGTTGTGTACTGGTTGTAACTTTGTGTTTAAAAATGTTTATGAATAAAATGGGCCAACTTGATTATTGATTTCC
Source organism: Erythroxylum anguifugum (assembly GCA_027478595.1). NCBI lineage: Eukaryota > Viridiplantae > Streptophyta > Magnoliopsida > Malpighiales > Erythroxylaceae > Erythroxylum > Erythroxylum anguifugum. The sequence goes on from JANIPN010000007.1 coordinate 2,325,308, forward strand.
ACACATGCATGCATTGTTGGGAAAAAACAAAAATAATAAAAAATTGTAATGAGTTCGAATGTTTGACTGTTCTAACATGCCGCCCTTGCGGGGTACGTATTATGATATCACTTAGGATGTCAGGTACGTGTCCTGTGAGGGTGGGGTGCTACATCTCATATGACATACTTAGATATTCTTATGTTTAAAGATCAATTAAACTATCATAATAAGGAAATTCATCGACACATAAGTACTATTCTATTTGAGATCCTCATCATCAGGTTAGTTTAGTGAACTTATTCTGTAATAAGCACCCATACATTTGTTTAAGTATGTTCATAATTAAATTTATAAGATCAATTAGTTTAGTCACAAAAAAGAAACATAATGCATCTTAGTTTTATCGTTCCATTAATATCTTGTCTTGATGAAATTATAAATAGGAATAATTTAACAATTGTGGAAGAATGTTCAACTTTGTTGTATCCACTTTGTGGAAAATAGACATAAAAGATGATGATGATAATAAATACGTATTAAAAAATATAAAATAAGTAATAAAATAAATAACATAATTAATATAGAACAAGGTGAAGAATAAAATAAAAGAAAATAAGTAAATATATACACAAACAAGAAAATAGACAAGTAAATAAATAAAATAAACAATCAATTGCAAGAAAATATTTAGGCTAAGTAAGAAAATATTTAAGCTAAATTTGTTGGAACCCGTTTCCGAACTCCAACTACTTATACAGATTCCCTCATACGCACACATGATTCCTTATAAACTTTTCTTGCTCTGATACCATAAATGTTGGGACCCGATCTGGGAGTCGGATCCCAACCGAAAAACGGAAACGGAAAATCGAAAAGCAGAATTAGGAATCGAAAGCGAATCAAAAGTCAACTTTTTACCCTAAAAGTCAAACTTCAAACGAACTTTGACTGATCATAACTCTCACTCCCGATATCGAA
>JANIPN010000007.1:2342035-2354210 GCA_027478595.1 Erythroxylum anguifugum
CAATCATTGTCATCATACTCCAGCTCCGTCTTTACCTCGCCATTTTCATTCAATGGTACATGTGGTCCAAAGATGATGATCCTCCAGTACTCTACTCCCTCGCTTATGATATGGTATTTCATAGGATTTTTCCAAGAATAATAGTTAGTACCATTAAATAAAGGAGGGCAATTATTAGTGTTACCTTCTTCTGCCAGATTATTATGTGTCAGACTAAGCACCATCCCTGGATTAATCTGCTCTGATACCAATTGAAAGCGATCTAAAAGGGGGGTTGAATAGATCATCAAAACTTTTTCGAAAAGTTCTACAAAAAATTAATGAGTTAATATACACGAACAATCAAATTAAAATTAATCAAATGAAAAGAGTAGGGAAGAAAGGCAAACACTGCTTTTATAGAGGTTTGGTGCTAATACCTACGTCCTCCACTTAAGCTCCCACTTAGGATTTGGCAAACCACTATATTGTACACTTTTTAGTTTAGTGTGAACTTCTACAACCCACTTGATTTCCGGCTCAAGCAACACCTCACAACCTAATTTGATTTTCGGCACAAATCCTACCACTCCAATGATTTTCCTCTAATCACTCAACTCACAATAACAATGATTGAAATTGAAAATTGACAAGGCTCAGCACAACTAGATAGAATTGAATGAGTTACAAGCAATTTGAGAGCAATAAAATGATGAACAATAATCAGTATGCTTTGCTATGACTGCACTATTCAATTCTTCGAAGTTGCTCCTTTTATTTGCATGCTTCAGAGGATTATAGATGTTGTAGATCTCCTTCTAGCCGTTGTTGATAATCATAGACGTTGTAGAATGATTTTTCATCCATTTGATATCAATTGACTTCGTCAGATTATTTTCTGCTACACTGATAGTTGACTGGTCGAGGTATGTAACTCGACTAGCACCAACGATTTTATGAAAATTTCATCTACGCTTCACGATCAGTCGACTAGTGTGATGTCAGTCGACTAGCACAATTGTCCAACTCACAGATCTCTTGTTTTTAGTCGACTTGCACTGTCCTGGTCGACTTGATTAAGCCCCACTTGACAGATATGTTAATTCTCGGTCGACTTATGATGTTCTGGTCGACTTGTGCCAGCTCCAACGGACATATTCAGATAAACTTAAATCTTTGATTGTTGGGATACAAATCTTCAATGATAATCTTCAATCCTTATCTCTTACAATAATCATCTTTTGCACGTTTGCACATTGTCATTGTCCATCTTGAACGTTTGGAGATTTTTATTATCTTGTTTTGCATAAATCCTTTAATTGAGTAGCACTCCAAAATACCTGAAATAATTTCTTAACCAATTCTATACATTTTATTATTATCAAAACATAAAGGGATTTTATTTTTCAACCATCATTGATCCAACAATTGTTTTATTAAAATTGGACATGAATAGAACGTAAAAAGACTAGCACACATTTTGTTTTTCCTTATGAAGGAAGTAGTCGATCTCATAGGCTAATGTATAGAGATACTTAAACAAACATGTGGGTACTTACAAGAGAACAAGTTCACTAAATAGACCCTATATGAGAAATCTATTTAGAACATTATTTGTATGTCTAAAGAATTCTCAATCTGATAATTGTACAAGTAATCCTTTGACTTGAGGTCATCAAAGTTATCTTGTATGGGGATGGCTATGTTTTGATACTACTTATGATCTATTTAATCATAGGTCGTTTAGTTGATAGTCATTGGATGTAGCATGAACTATATGGAGATAGTTGAGTGATCAAGATAGGATTCATCACCCTAAAGTAATTAGGAAAAATGTTTTGTTGTTCTCGATTGGTATCAATTCACAAAATCCTTGGCCAAGGTGGTGAAATAATGCTTTATAAATAGTTTACAAATGTCATTAATTGAATCAATAACTAATGGCAGAGAACTAATATGATTAGACTCAAAATAGAGCAGATATTAACTCCATGCTCTATATCTAATCGGAACATTGTATGATGAAAAGATTGAATTATACGAAAAAATTATGCACAGAAAGGTTAGTCAAAATCACTTTGACATTCCTAAATATTTGAGTGGTCATGATGTGTTGCTAGATGCCAATCTTGATTTATAATTATAAATTGTTTAATTGGAGAATTAAAGATAAATTAAAAGGCGTTTTAATTTATCTAATTTTAATTATAAATTAAAATTAGATTTTATAATTATTGCCAACATATTTGGGAACCTAATTGATCTCACATATAGAACGAGTTGAAGAGAACAAAGTTAATTTAATCAAGTTGGACTTGATTATAAAGTTTAAGAAACTTTATGATTAAATATGAGATATTTAATAAATAAAGATCAATATGAGATATTGGATCTTATGTGGGCATAATTGGTATTTAATTAGAATTATTTGTAATTCTAATTAGAGTTTAATTGAAATTAAAATTTAATTTCAATTAAATTACTAAAACGTCCAAAGCTTATTATAAATAGGCTTAAGCTCTATGGAGTCAGCACTTCTTGCTTAACCCTCTTTGTAAGAGTTACATAGTTCTCTCAATTTGTTATATGGATACCGTTAAAGGCCGGACACTTGTGCGACTACGGTAGTTGAGACAGATTAGTTTCAGGAATAGTTCAAAGAATACGATAAGACAAAGATTAAGTCTTGAAATAAGGTACGAATTAAATTTCCGCTTTATTATAATTTATATTAATCATTTTATAAAATTAAATAAATTTTAATTTTTGAAAAATCAAAAGTCACGAAAAAGTTTTGTGAATATACATATTAATCATAATATACCATCTTAGATGTATAATGCTTGTAATATGCATTCCAATTAAGATCGCCAAATTTGACTGAGAACGTTAATAATTGACAATAACATATATACACCAATTTGAAGAAAATCCAATAATTCAACTAAGATGGTATATTGTGTGCTTAGCAATATTTCCTTCTTTCCCTTTTACGGATGTGTTCGTTGACGAAACTCATTGAACACGTATAAATGTTGCTTATACCGACTGCTCTTCAATTCATTAGAACATGTGATTGAAAATGAAATCTTATTCTGGAAGATGATAATATTAGAAATATGTCAATTTGCATTAAGAGTTAGCAAATAACTAGTTGTCTAAAATAAGAAACTTGAGTCGATGTTGATTTTATATCTATCTATCTAGATATATATCACGACACATATGCTTGATAGCGATAATGGTTTCGATTCGTTCATCAATATCACATGTTTGAATATCGAGAGGGACAAACTGTTCTGGTTTTAGATAAAGGAAAGACTATAATGTTTATTTGAATCAATAAATCCCAGAAAAGTTCATGATAGATTGACATTTCTCTTGTTAGATTCCCCTTTGTTGTAAATTTTCTGAGAGTTCGAGTCTAACCTACATCTAATCTATGCCTGGTTCAGTCAATGGTTGAAGAAGAACTGGTCCAAAGTTAGGCATTGTCACAAATATACTAAACCTTCTAAACTTATGATGACATGCACATTATCTTTTAAACGAAAAATACGAAATTAAAGACTGGAAAATGCAATCTAATGATTACACAAACCATCCGTATACCGAATTTGGCTGGGAGAGTATTCTCATATCTATCACCAAATATTGACAAACAAAGAGATCAACGTTTTCGTCTAACGAAAGAAGATCTCGTGCACACCAAAAACTAGAAAACAAGAAGTAGCTCTCTCCTGTTTGGTAACGACTTCGGCCAGCCTGCTTGTCAGTCGATAGGAACATATTACAGATAGTTGCTCATTGGAATAATGTTATGTAGTTCTCCAAGAAATGATTTCGAAAGTCTTATTGTAGGTAGTTGACCATTCAAGCTACATCTTACACGTTAACTATTGAATATTGAGAATGGTTATGTGGCGAACAGAAGATACAATAATGAGATCCCGTTATCATATATCATCATGGCCTCTAGGTAGTTAATAAACGAAATGTACGCTAAAATAACTTTGTCCTCGTAACTTTTGGAGCTTGATGTAGCGTACGGAATCCTAAGGGGTGGGATTGGGGTATAGATACTTAGACAATTTGGCATTGTAAATGAAAAAGGATACATTATACTGAATATTATGCTCTGCCAAAATTTTCAAGTATGTAGCTACCTTTAATCTTTGACATTATATATCTCAATCTTCGAATAGCTCAGCGACAGTAATAAAATTAATAAAAATAAGATGTAATTGCAATAAGTCTCAATACAAGAAATTGGACATTTAGTGGAAGCTAAAGTGATAAAATAAACAGAGGTAAGACTGAAATTTAGCCTTTTGCCTCATCATTTATTGAATAACATATGCCTTTATAGAGGCAAGCTTACAAATGAAAGGAGAATAAAAGGAATAGAGAAGCATCTAGAATAACAAGGCAATAATAAGGAGAATCACAAAGTAGTGGGTTGGAAGAGAAAAGGTGGGCCTTGTCCTGCTTAGCTGATGGATCCCAGATAAAAAGCAGTTTGCTCAGTAAATGGGGTTCATGAATGTTTAGACAAGCTTAGAGCCCAACTATAAAACCAAAAAGTAGAAAACCCTAATCGCCAGAAGTGTCTCCATTGTCTTCCTCGTTTGAGAGTGTCGCGACTCTGAGTGAGTCTCTATGGGAGGACGAAGAAGCTCCTGGTGTGTGTACTTTTGATAGGGCCCTGTAAGCTGGAGCATGCACATCGTGTATACCCAGCTTAAGCAAGAGTGTCTCGAATGGGCCTCTGGACAATGCTTTCATGAAGATGTCGACCAACTGTGAGTGAGAAGCGACTGGGAGTAGGTGGACGACCGCTTCTTAGACCTTCGTACGTATAAGATGACAGTCAATCTCTATGTATTTGGTGCGTTCATGGAAGATGGGGTTTTCGACAATATGGATGGCTAATTTGTTGTCACAATAGAGGTAAGTTGCTCCTTTATGCGTAAAGCTGAAGTCTTTGAGTAGATACACTAACCACTGAAGCTTGCAAGTTGTAGCAGCCAAGGCCCAATACTCTGCCTATGAGGAACTACGGGAAATAGTGGCTTACTTCTTTGATTTCCAAAAAATCAAGGCAGAACCAAGGAACATACAAAAACCAGTGACCGATTTGCGAGACTCCGGACACGTTGTCTAGTAAGAGTTCAAGAAGGCACGAAGGTGTGTTGAGGAGCTCTTTGAGAATAAAAGGCCTTAATCAGGTGCCTTTTTGAGGTACCTTAACACACAGTTGGCAGCTTATAGGTGTTCCATAGTCGGCAGTTAAAAAACTGGGATAACTGTTGGACAGGAAGGTTGATATCCGGCTTTGTAATGGTAAGGTAAAGCAACTTTCCTATTATGCTCCGATATCTGCTGACGTCTGTGTAAGGTTCACCAGAGGCTGTTAAGCACGTGTTTGGAGCCACAGGTGTTGGAGCAGGTTTACAGTGGAGAAAGTCAGAGTCCTCCAGGAGATCCAAGGTGTATCTTCGTTATGATAAATTAATGCCAATGAAGGATCACACCAGCTCTAGTCCGAGAAAAAACTTTGCTGGTCCAAGGTCCTTAATATGGAAGGTATCATTTAGAAACTTTTTCGTTGTTTAATTTAGTGAAAGGTCGGTGCTTGCTAGAAGAACATCGTCTACATAAATCAGTTGAATGATAAGCTGACAACCTTGTCATTTGGTGAACAGGGCATGATTAGAGATGGACTGGGAGAAGTAGTCAGAAATTAGTGCGGACGTCAGCTTAGCATGCCATTGACGACTGGCCTACTTGAGTCCATACATGCTTTGTTTAAGTTTGCAAGCCATCTTGGGATTAGGTAGGAAAAGACTAGGTGGAAGCTTCATGTAGAACTCTTAATGGAGGTCTCTGTGGAGGAATGCATTGTTCTTGTCCAGCTGGTGGAGATGCCAGCTTTGGGAGGCTATGAGAGTAAGTAAAACTTGAATTGTGGTGTGCTTTACCATTGGGGAGAAGGTTTCTGTGTAGTCCAACCCTACTTATTGTGTAAAGCCTCGTGTAACCAGTTTGCTCTTGCAGCGATGAAGGGAGCCATCCTAATTATATTTAAGCTTATGCACTCACTTGCAATCGATGGTGGTCTTGCCTGGTGGTAAGTAGGTAAGGTCCCATGTTTGATTTTTTTTCCAAAGCTTGTAATTTTTCCTGTATTACATTTTGTCATTCGATGTGTTTTATTGCTTCAGTGTAATTGGAAGGGACTTTAAAAGTGTTAATGGCCATAGAGAAGGATTGTGCTGAGGGGATAGATGTTGGTAAGATAAGACAGACGAAACTATGTATGGTGATGTATAGGGTAGAGTAGGACATTCATAATCCCTTACATAGGAAGGCGGTTTTGAGTGTCTAGTAGGATGGTGTGGTTCAGTAGTGGGAAAAGGTAGGTTTGGTAGAGATTTATTTGAATCAGATAGGTTTGTAAGTGGTTATAACAGGGAGAGTTTGAAAAAGTAGGTAAGACTGGACTAGGGACAGAGGGGTTGGCAAAGGGTAGATGTTGGAAGGGAAAAGTGTCTTCATAAAACAACACTTCTCTAGATAGGAAGAACTGTCTTGTTTCCAAGTCCAATAACTTGTACCATTTGGTTCCTGTTGAAAAACCCAAAAAAACATATTTTCTTGCTCTGGTGTCTAGTTTGCCTCTGTTTGCTTCCTTAGTTGAGGCAAAATAAAGGCAACCGAACACTTTTAGGTGAGTAAGATTAGGATTAGTGCCAAACAAAATTGAATAAGGTGATTTATATGACAAGAGTGGCGAGAGAATTCGATTGATGAGAAAAACTGCACGTAGAACACACTCTAACCAATATTTAGTAGGAAGATTTGCTTGCATTTTCAGAGCTCTTGTCACATATAAGATATGTTGGTGTTTCCTTTTTGCCCTCAGATTTTTCTAGGGGGTCTCTATGCATATGGTTTCATGTAGAATTCCATTCGTGAAGAAGAAATCAATCATTAAAAATTCAGCCCCTTGATTGCTTCTAATGCATTTTATCTGTTTTACAAATTGCCTTTCCACATAGGCAAAAAATTTTCTAATTAAGTCCCTAGTTTCGAATTTGTGCTTCATTAAATGTACCTAGGTCATACGGCTATGGTCATCTACTATGGTTAAGAAGAATCTGTGTCCATAAATAGATGCAGTATAGTAAGGTCCCCAAATGTCAACATGGATGATATCAAAGCAAGCAGAAGCCATAGAAGTATTCAAACTGAAAGGTAAACATTTCTATTTTGAAAAATGACATATATCGCATTATGTAACATGCTAGAAAGGAATACATGAATCTATAGAAGACAATAGTTTCAATCTGGAGTTGGACAAATATCCTAATCTATGATGCCAAATGTGGCTTGATTGAGAGAAGGCTGTGTTGACTTGATATATGGGTCCTAGGTAATAAAGTCCATCAAGTTGTTTAGCAAAACTAATCGTCTTTGGGGTTTGGTATCCTGAATGTCACAAGAGCGATTGGTAAAGGTTAGTTTGCAAAGAGAGGACTTTGTAAGTTGATTGGTAGAAATGAGATTAAGTGAGAAGATAGGAACATAGGGAGCATTAGTCAATACTAGACCAAATGGATGAAGGTAAACATGGTTTGATAAGTGATTATGTACCTTTATCATCTTTTGTGAGTGTATTTACTTATGGTACCAAAACCGGGCTAGTCATAGGAGCTTTTCCATTGTGCAGTAATTCCTTCAGTTTGTATTACTCTTCCTGAGTCAGGTTGTAGTTACCACTCGGTTGTGTGCTTTCTTTCTGATCTTCTGAGGTACAGAGGGTGTTGTCTGAAAAGTTGTCGAGGTGCATTTCAACTTGGTTCGCAACTCTGAATATGGACCTGTAGGCATCTTTGGACTGGTAAGTAGTTGATTTATTGTTGTTGGTTGCAAAGATGGGAGGAAATCCGTGTTTCCTGAAACACTTATCTTCCATTTGCTCTAGGAGCCCGCAGTAACTGCATATATGTTTCTTTGTTGACTAAAATGTTTTTCTTGTATATGTCTTGGTATAGAATGCTTGAGATTCTTGACTTTTTGAATGAGTGACATTGTGAGAATAAGAGGAAATTAGTTGTCTCTCATGTTGTGCTACCATATAGAAAACTTTCTTAATGGAAGGTAATGGTTCCATCAACATAATCTGAGATTGTACCATAGTATAGGAGTTATTTAAGCCTTTCAGAAACTGTATAACACTGTCATTCTCTTGGTATGACTTGCTGATAGCCTGGACATCATATGTGCATTGAGGTTGACACCTACATTAGGGTAGTGGTCTTAGGTTGGAAAACTCGTCCTAGAGCATTTTAAAGTTTATATAGTAGTCGGATACTGAGAGGTTTCCCTACTTTAGGGAATAAATTTCTTCTTGAAGGTCTGAAATACAAAAAGAGTCTGCTTGAGCGAATATGTCTTGTAGGTCCTTCCATACCTCAGCAGCAGAATCTAGCTAAATAACACTTTGGGTAATAGAATCACTTACAGAACGCATTAACCATGATATCACCATTGTATTGCATCATTTCCAATAGGCATATATAGGGTCATTTATGTTTGACATAATGATACTACCATCAATGGATCTCAATTTATTTTTTGATAATAGTGCCATTCTCATTAACCTAGACCATGAATGGTAATTGGGTTCGGTCAATGGAGAGGACACTAGGATGAGAGATGGGTTTTCATTAGGATGAAGATAATATGGGGAAGTTGGGTGGTCTTTTGGTCTAATATGATTTTGATTTTGATTACCAGTGATACTGGCGTAAGATGACCCTCCCGATGTATTGAAGATGAAGGGGACCAAAAGGCAAAAGGTGCACAACGACCAAAAGAAGAAGTAAAAGAAGGCAAGAAGAATAAAAAGGGCTTAAAGGCTCAAAAAACTAAAAGTAGCTATCAAGATGGATAGCCATTTTGGCTGAATGTAGGTAAGCTCTGATACCATGATAAAATAAAGAGGTAAGACAGAAATTTAACCTTTTACCTCATCATTTATTGAACAACAATTGCCTTTATATAGGCAAGCTTACAAACGAAAGGAAAATAAAAGGAATAGAGAAGCATCTAGAATAACAAGGCAATAATAAAGAGAATCACAAAGCAGTGGGTTGGAAGAGAAAAGGTGGGCTTTGTCTTGCTTAGCTTATGGATCCCAGATAAAAGCATCCTGCTAAGTAAAAGGGGTCCATGAATGTTTGGACGAGCTCAGAGCCCAGTTGTAAAACCAAAAAGCAGAAACCATGGGAGGACGATGAAGCTCCTGGTGTGTGTACTTTTGATATAAAGTTGTCACTAAAAGCATGAATTTTGATCACTATTAATTTCTGTGATGATTTTTTCAAATGATCACTTGTCGTCATAAATATCTCCGTTACTAATGAAATAGTGACCATATTTAAAAAGTTGTCACAATTACTTATGGTTTTTGTGATCATTGTTTTTGCCACCGAAATCATTTGCATAAGTGAAAATTGTATGATCACAATAACATTATTCATTTGTGATGATAGTGCTGACAAAAAAGATGTTAATAGTTATATATCAAAAATGTCACAAATATTAATAGTGATACATCGAAAACTTCACAAACACTATTATATTGTGACAACATTTTCACATTAAAATTATATAAAATTGTGATAAGAATATTATCACTTAAGTAAGTCTTATTTGTGAAAGATATTTCGTCATTAATATTATCATTTGATATAGGCAAATTATGTTGTCACATGTATTATTATTATTAGTGAGAAAAATATAGTCACTAATACTTTTATTAATGGTGTCAATAAATTTTCATCAAAAATTTAAAATTTATACCGTACAACAATCTTGTCACTATTATGTTCACTATTGTTAGAAATAAAATTTCGAATATAATAATTATTTTGAAACTCATAGTATACCTACACAAGAAACAAAATTAAACACTAAAACTAAGATTTCTTTGTCCGCCAAACTTAAAACTCAAAGAAAATAATCAAACTCAAAGCCTTAGAGATTATCCTTTAAAACTCACTACATTTATGACACGAATCAAGGCAACTACGAATTAGTACCCTGCAAAGCAAACAAAAAATTTAATTAGAATATAAAATATTAATTTAATAATAAATTATTATAATAAATAGTAAATTATTAATTATATTTACGTTATTAGTTGGAGTACTTGGTGAAGATAGAGAAAATAACATGCTAGGAATTGTTCACAATAATATAATTAATAAAAATAAGGTGTAATTGCAATAAGTCTTTTGTAGTTGGCCATTTTTTAGTTTGGCTTTCAAAAATTTCAAATTATCAAATATGTTCCCATATTTAATTTGTTAATTTTAAAGAACCTTTTAATTGAAGTATAACATAAGAACAAAATTGGGGACATATTTGATAATTTGAAAAAAAAATGACAATATTAAATAGCTGGAAATTGACAATATTATTTCTAGTTATTTAAAACTGGGGACATATTTGATAATTTGAAAAAAATTGAAGTATAATATGGGGGCATATTTGAAAATAACTGAGGATGTATTATACTTCAAACATAAGAAAAATGACATTATTAAATAAGTGCAAATAAGAAAAAGAACTCAAATATTTCTTAGAGAAAATGAAAGAAGTGCAAGCTCCTTTTGTAACCTTTTTCTATTTACAGAAAAAGATACTAGAGCTTCTTTTTTTTAATTAAAATTAAACTTCTTAAAACTAAAATATAACTCTGATTATAATTAATTTTAATTAAATTAAATATCTCATATTTCATTCCTAAAATTTCTCAAACTTTACAATTATATTAAAAGTAATTTACATTATTTTTCTTTTAAACTGCTCTTTTATATGTGACGTGTTAAGTTTCTAAATATTAGGAATGTTAATAAGCATTGGATAATGAAAGATCATGATGGATGCTCCAATTAGATATAGAGTATGGAATTAGTGTCTACTCTTGTAAATTCAATATGTTTGTTTTTACCAATTTGTTTGTAATTAGTATTTGAAAATATCTCTCCAAATCTCAATTCACTCTGACTAGAAAATTCCTTAAATCATTATTAATCAAGAATAGTGGAACATTCTTCCTATTTACTTTTGAGTGATGAATCATTTATTTACTTACTCATCTATCTCCATATGGTTCATACTATATAAAAATACTATTAGCTAAGCTATCCAAAATAGAATATATTATAAGTTGCATATATTATAAGTTGCATCAAAACATTGTAATTCTCACCTGAGATATTTTGGTAATCTTATATATATGATCAATTATAAAACTATCATAATAAGAAAATAAATAGACACATAAGTACTATTCTATTTTAGATCCCCATAATTAGGCCATTTTAGTGAATTTATACTCTAATAAGCACACAAACATTTGCTTAAGTATCTCTATACTTTAATTTATAAGATCAATTACTTTTTTCACATGAAAGAAACAAAATATATCTTAGTTTTATCATTCCACAGCATCATGTCGTCATGAAATTACAACTAGGAATAATATACAAACTTCAACAATCAATAACAACCCAACAAAAGTCCTATTGATACACGCAGTTTGAGGAAGTTTAATAATACGTAACCTTACCCCTAACTGATATAGATGTTGTATTTGATAACATAAATCCTAATTAAATATCATAATTATAATGTTATTGTAATTTTAATTACACGGTAATTATTTCAAGGATTTTACTCTTAGTATTAACATCATGTATAATTAACCAAAAAAACATAACGATAAATAGTGCCTTTAATTAATAATGTCATAAATTTATAACCAACTGATTGACTATAGGGTATACTCTCACAATCTCCCATTTACACTAAGCTAATTGCTTAAATATATTATACCATATCCCCATATTATGATCATACTACTACTAGGACAATGATTTAATAAGAGAATCCTATAAGAATCTCTATGATTTATTATCTTCTCTGCTTCTTTCTTTTTTTTTATTTTATAACTTTTTTTACATATTTCCTTTATACACCAACTTATAGTTACTATAACTACAAATAAGTTTGGTTTAATTCATTTATCATATAAAACAAAATAAGTGTTATAAAACCGAAACTAAAACTTAAGAATATTTGGGAGAGGAGAATTCTTCTTATAAATTGGTATCACTTACAT
>JANIPN010000007.1:2408706-2422355 GCA_027478595.1 Erythroxylum anguifugum
GGAATCATTTGATGAATAAAGGGCAAGACAATGAAGAAAATCTTCATGAGTATCGCCCCAAGTCACATGGAATGAGGTGACCCAAAATAGAAATGGCAGTAGCATTGCAAGAGAATTCATGTTTCTGTTCTAACGAGGACATGAGTTTGGTTTGTTGAAGTCCTCGCTAAGTTATAGACGTGGTACCATTTACACTATATGTTATTATATTATAAAATATCATATTATATTAAAAACTTAAAAAATATCACTCGATAACAATTTACATGTCTTATAGCCTATAATTATTAGAACATTCATCAGTTAGATATCTAGGTCGACTTTCCTCAATGATTATTTAAAGAAAGAATCATATTATTATTTGAGAATTAGGATGAAACTCAATGGGCTGGCCCATTGGCTAATTTCTAACATAATTCAACCTTAGATTTAATTAAAAAATATTATTTTATATTTTTAATTTTCAAACATGTAATGCCGCCATGTCACAATCTAGTAAGTTGTTTATGTTCAGAATGACGTCAGAATCAACGGTTTATGTTCGGAACGATATCAGACATCATTTTCAATATAGTTAATGTCAGCATCACAAAGGGTGAACTTCAAGACGATAGCAAAATTGCCATAGATATATTATCTTAGATATATAATATCTTATATGTTATTAAATCATTTTTTTTTGCTTTCAGTTCACATATGACACGTTAGAATATACATGAGAATTTGTCTTTTAATCTGATATTGCTTAATAAAAATAAATTATGTAGGACCTATCATAGGTGTCCTATATAAGATTATCCCAACCTTTCCTACTCACATTTTTGTGCAATTTTAGATTTATAATCATATTCCTTATTTCTCAATCTTTTAAATTAAATTAACTTACTTTTCTACAATGTTTTATGGGAATAAATCATTCATAATCTTTTAGTAATATTCTAAATACAAAATATTGACTTAATTTATTAAACTTGTAACTAAGAGAAAATAGTATCTAAATTCAAGTTCACATAGTCTTAAAGATGCTCACATAATATAAGTTGAGAATATGACTTATAATATTCTTATTGGTCAACTATTCACACATGGTATAATTTATGTGTTAATGTATTGAGTCCTTTTTTACCGGAACATATATCTTATCTTATAATACTGTATAGTTCAAACATACCTCATACCTAAATTAAGTTCACTTATTTACTCATTCAATTCATCTTTCACTTGTTATTTTTGTAAATGAATTTGTAGATTTAGATATCTTTTTTATTTACTAAATTCAAAGGTAATTGATCATCATCAATTAGTATATACGCAATTTCGCAATAACACCGCCCTATTTAAGAAAAAACATATTTTTGTTTGACAAACACTTGTTATGCATTTTACTCTTCACATCCAATAAGAAAATTTACTTATTTATTTTAGTCTTTAATTGTGTTATGCAATCAATTTGCTGAGTTATGGGACAACAATTTTGTGTCTTTATTTTTATGCTAGTTATGTTATTTTAATTGAAATTTTGTTATGATTATTAAATTTTTTAATTAAATCATCTTGACTATTATCTCTTAACTAGTTGCTTTGCTAATTGTAGTAGAAACTGTATAATGAAATAAGGTGCTTTCATCACTTTATGCTATTATTTATTTAGTTCCATGTATGGAACTCGCCCAAAACAAAGGTAGCAAATTAGGCATTTATAATAACTCGGGGGTTGATTGGTTCATATAGAGAAATGATAATACAAATGAGAATGAATATTATAATAAGGAATTAGAATGAATATAATCATTATAATTATGATGATTGGTTAAGAGAAAGGAATGATTATCATTGTCATTGATAGTTGTTAGTTTGTTAAAAATATTGAGAAATAAACATTTGTTATATTTTACTTAATTAATTAATTATATTTTAATGAATTTGGAACTATGTGTCACTTTTTAAATAGAATTTCGCTGGGTCTATAACTCTTTTTTTTTTCTAAAATTCTAAAAGGGTTATTTATATTGAAAGTTAGGTACATATGTATTAAAAATGGCCAACTAATAATTTCATTTTACCTTTATCAATAGGTCACTTAAAGAGTTTTTAATACATCAGTGGTGTTCTGCTTTTCTCTAATATTATGTTTACAATAGTGTATAAAAGATGATTAGTTTACCGATATCTACATATTTTCCCTATTTTTATTTATATATTCTTATTTATACGTATTTATTTATTTATATTTATTTTTATCCTTTATGTCTATTTTTATTTTTATCTTTTATTTTATTCTTTATCTTGTTCTATCTTTAATCTATTACTTGTTTTTATTACCTTTTTATACTTTTATTTGTAAGTATTTATTTATTTTTACTTATACTTATATTTATATTTATTATTATTATCTTTTATGCCTATTTTTATTTTTTTCATTATTTTTATTATTTAATATGTATATTTTATTACTCTTTACAATTTATTTTTATTTTTTCTGTGGGTCTATCGGAAATAGTCTATCTACCAGTTAAGAGTGAGGTCGCATGCTTCTAGACCTCCCCAAACTCCACATCCCAATGGGACTTCTATTAGGATGTCGTTGTTAATTTTTTCCCTATTTTGTTAATTATTTCTTAGTAATGTTACCAGTGTAGTAGCACACTGCCATGTAGTGAAGACAATTGCCATTTATGAACTGCGTGAGGTTAATGATTGTTTTTTTATTAGTTATAAATATTTTAGAGTACTAGAGTAGTAGCATTATGTTTGTAGGGTACTGTATACTTCTCTTTGCTTCCATTATTTTTCTATGTGCTTTTTTGTATGCTTATATTTAAGTGCCAATGAGATTACCTTGCAAGTGCTAAGGGTTATTTTAATTTTTTTAGCCTTTTATTTTAAAGATGTTTAATTTTGAGTTTCATTATGATGAAGTTCTAAGGAAAGATAGACAATGAGAGTATATTGGTTGCAAAGATCAAGATGAAAAAATATAACTATTAAGATAATTAACACGTTACTATTAAAGAGTATTGCAAAGGATACATGCATATGGTCAATTCCATTTATTACAAGTATGGCCATGAGTCTTTTAATCAAAGAAGATAACTTGTGATATACAATGATAAGGACATGTTGGAGGTGTTTAACACAATGAAGGAAATGAATTACTCACTTGTTCATCTATATTATGATCGTAGTTATGAAGAACTATCCATTGATGGTGAAGAAGTAGACTCTAATGATAAGATTCAAAAAGTTTATGTTGAAGTGAAGGATGAACCAAATTTTGATTTTTTTATAATCCAAAGAAGTGATTCTTTGGTGATAACATTTCATGTAGCCTCAAGAATAATTGCATGATAGAGTTGAGTTCAGAAAATTTGCTAGTTGTTATCATTTTTGACAATATTATTAATGAGATTTGGAGTAGAATGAGGTTTAGTGCTCATAACACTATATGTGTTGTATTATAAACTAATTCTCATTGGATGGAGAGTGATTATGAGAACAACAATGAAGAAATATCAATTCCAATTACAAGTAATGATGACTTGTTTAAAATAGTTATTAGATAAAGATAGATTTTGATTTACTTTTATTATGATTTCTCTATCTTTCTCTTCTAGTTTTGTTGTTATGAACATGTTTAGTGCTAAATAATTTTGTAGGTATTTAGATAGTTAAAACTTTATGGTTATTTTTGTATGAAATGAATTAGTTTAATTTATAAAATGAGATATATTACTGCGAGTCATCTTTATTAGTCTTAATACAAATTTATTCTTGTTGGAATTTAAATATGATTTTAATTATCTTGTATACGACTCAAGAGGGCTTACTTGTGAATGGATTATGGCTTAGGTAGACTAGGTTAAATATAGTGCTCGAGAAAGATTTGCATATTCGTTTTAGTGTTGGCGTGAAATCTTTTATAGGAGTTTATAATGTCATATATCTAAATGGGTGTCAACATAGACAAAGATACAAGTTAACCAACTAGATAACAGATGACTATGAATTAAGAGAGTACAATTTCAATATCTAGGACGTCCTATCGATTCAAAAAATATATTTGTTGTAAGTTAATTATCATGAAATTTATCATGAAATCAAAAGTACTACTAGGGGAAGTATTCATCTAGACATAGTTATTTGATTTTATTCTCTTCTCATTAATTTGTTTAACATTTATTTCCTAGGTTATTGTCAAAATCAATATTAGTTTTTGTTTTATTTTATGATCTATTATTATCAAAATCTTTAAAAACAACTTTTATTTATTACCCTTAGACTATTTAATAGTTTTAATCTTTTCTATCCATATAGCTTCCTCATGGGATGAACACGCTACTTACCAACAATAGGTATACTTGCTTGAGTTAATGATGAATAGATCTAAAATAGGAAAATTTTGGTAATGCTAATAATATATAACCTATCCACACAATCACCAAGTTTTTGATGATGTTATCGAGGAAGCAACCAATTTTATGAAACCTATTTAATATTTTTCTAGTCTTATATAGTTTTTCTTACTTTACTTTGTTTGATTTCTTTTTATTATTTTTATTTTCTTAATTTTCTTTATACCTTGTTTTTATTTTTTTTTAATTATTTTTGTTTCTTTTGTTTTCAGGAGTAATTATGGTGTATGAAAAAAAGGCAAAAGTTTGTATTTCTTAAAGAAGACCCCAAACTTGACAAAACTTTTATTCTGAATTAAAGAGAGTAGATCAAGCCATTATAAAGATTTGTTGGAATTACCCCCTAAAAGGATGGAAGCAAAAAGGAGAACTATGATATAGTGTGCTATATAATCACTCATTGGAACATAATTAAGCATTGTGAGCCAAAACTAGATGCTCACTATTTTGAGATTAAGCGCAACAGATTTCAAATAATTTAATATAATGTACAATTTGATGGATTACTTTATGAGTATCCCATTTCACATATTGCTAGACTTTTTGGACATATGTGATACATTCAACATTAATGGAGAAACTAAAGATTCCATCATGTGAAAGTTATTTCCATTCATATTGAGGGATCAAATAAAATAATGGTTGAACGTATTACTAGCTAGATTAATAAAAAGTTGGGGGTTTAGATTTGCAGAGAAGTTCATTATCAAATAATTTACACCATCTAATAAAAAACAAAACTAAAGAAAGATATCTCTTCTTTTTAGCAATTAGAAAATGTAGGTCTATGTGAGATATGAGATAGATAAAAAGATATGCATTTTAGGGTAAAACTTGAAATTATAGGTGGTAAATACAACTATGATATCTAATGAATAAAAGGGCAAGTTACTACAAGTGCTATAAGAGCATAAAAGTTCTTTAGTTTGAAAATTATTCAATACAATTTATAAAATTTTGATATAGGAAGGAAATAAAACTTTTATTGCAACCATAAATAAGATTAAATCAAAACATAAGAAATGCTATAAAAGCAAAGGTTGTAAGATTACCTGATTTAGGTGTGATCTATCTTATTTTTGATAATTCATGGATAATCCATATGTAGGTTGCACCAAAGAAAAGAGAAATGATAGTTTCTCCATATAAGAAGAATGATTTGGTCTTAATAAGATATGTTAGTAGATGGATAGAATGTATCAAGTATAAGAAATTAAGTGATGAAACACAAAAGGACCTTTTTTCTTTCCTTTCATTAATCGAATGTTGAAGTAATCTTAGGGTATATGTATTACTGCTTCTTAGATGGGTATTGAAGGTAATTTCAAATCCCAGTTCCTTTAGAGGATCAAGAAAAATCAATATTTACCTGCCAATATAAAACATCCACTTATCATAGGATGCCATTGAGAATATGCAATACACTAACAACATTTTAAATGTTCATATCGAAAAATTTAGAGGAAATAATTGAAGAGTTAATATAATTATTTATAGTTAATTTTAAGTATTGACTCTCATGATAGATGCATCCTGGTAAATGGTTAATGAACTATGTTTTTATGCCTATATTGAATGAGTTTTGCTTGTTATTTGAGAGTTTTACGATGTTTTATAGCATTTATTTTATTTCAAATGTGTTTTCAGGTCTTAATTGCCTTCAAGGATCAAAAAGAGAAGAAATAGAGGGAAACCATGACATAAAGCAGAAGAATGAGATCTATTTTGGAGGCACACATCTGTGTGAGTAACATATCTGACTAGGGATTGTAAATGTGTAAAGCTTAAAGAAGTCTTTTTTGTTTGTGTGTAGATACATGCCCTTATAAGTAACATACACAACTATATCCCTTGCCTATGTATGCTACTGAGAACAAGTAAAGTCTAATATTGAAGTGTTTTTGAGATACATGGTCACTTACATGACTATGTGACTGATCATGTATAATCTAGAAGCCCCGTGATATAAAAGGCAATTATGAAGAGGGGATGAGAAAAAAAGCGATTAAAGTTAGAAGTTATAGTTAAAGTTACAGTTGAAGACATAATTTTGAATATGGGACGACGAAAATATGATGATTACTTTAAGACATCCAATATAGAGCAACATTTCATCAAGGATTCAAGAGGATTTCTTTAGAGAAAAGGGGGGGATATACATATTTATAGATTCTTTTATTTCTAATTATTCTTTGGAACATTTAATGTTTGTTTCATTTTCTATGCTTAGGAGCTAAGTTTGATTAGTTCCCAGATAGGATGAAAACTAAGGTACGATGGATATTTTAATTGATCCTTTATTTAACGTAATTTAATTGATTCATTCATTGAGATCTGATTATGGTTTTCCGATGTATGTATATTTTGGTTAATTAACCTCAATAATCCGCAAGTGCACGGGTCATTCTCATAGTACTTAAGGTGTTGATCCCACAAGGAGAGATAATCTAGTCCTAAAATCTAAGGCCAAAACAAATCGCATAAATTCAAATGTCATGAAACTAAAATAAGACTGCAATTCAATAAAGCAATTTAATTCCATAATCAATCATGAAAATATTAGCAAATTAGCAATTGCAACGCACACTTAAGAATCAACCTAAGGAACTACCAATTGAGAGAAGGGGGTTTTACCTATCTTCAATGCTAACCTAATCAATTATGAATGACTGGATTATTGGTTCTAAACGATCCTAGGGTTGATTACTCTTTCTCGAGTTATAACCATTAACCCTAATTTATAAACCCTAATTAAATTATGGAAGTAGCAATTTCTCAATTAGTAACCTATCCAAAACTCTAATTAGATCTGAAGTTGTCGAATAAGCTATTTGAAACTATTACAAGATCTCATTCTTTATAATTTATAGATTTGATTTAATTCTCGTTCTATTAAACCGTTTAACTCTCATTAGCCTAATTTAATTATTTTTCACTCAATTCACCATCTTAGTTTATCACTAAATTATGCAATTGTAGAAATTAAATCATAATAAATCTAATAAAAAGTAAACAGTCAAATTTTATTAAATCAAAACTAAAACCCCAAAGGTGAGTTTAGAACATCTTCAACATCCACAAATCCTATCATCAACTATCATTCTAATTCTATACAATAATAAAATTGAAAATAACAGGAAATTCTAAATTGAAATGACGACGTGAGGCAGCGATGCTGGGAAACTCCTAATCTGGGAAGTACATTGTGTCGGCTTCTTCTTCACTTCTCCTTCCTTCTTCTCTTCCTCAATCTCTTAATAATTCTCTCTAGGGGTTCTGTCCAAAGTAGTTAATGCAAAAGCTCTTTCTTTTTTGTCCTTCTTGTTTTATTTATGTTCTTTTATGTTTAGGGTTGAACTAGGGTTTTTTTCGAAAGGTCCAAAAATTCCTCAAAACGTGAAGTTTGGAAGTAGCTGCATGTTTACCCGATGCAAGCCACGATCGTGGCCTATTTTTAAGCTTTCTGTTATGATCGTGACTTTTAGGCTATGATTATGGGCCAACTCTGGTGCTTCTATCACAATCGTGGCCTATTGGGCCATTGTTTCAACCCGAATGTCTCTGAAACTTCTCCATTTTTTGATGTTGACACTGAAATAATAACAAAAACATCAAGGTACCTCAAAAACCTAATATTTAAGCTCAAAGACCTGTACTGACCCATAAAATGAAAATAATTAACAAACTAATACAATTCTATCGTAAACACATACTAAATGATTAAATTAATAGCTAAACACATATCAAACTATGCCTTAAAACATGATACAATTTACACTTATCAACATTCCCACTCTTAAACGTTTGCTTGTCCTCAAGCAAACAAAAACAATCAAACAAATCAAGGAAAAACAAATCAAACATATGCAATAATGAGATAATGGCTTCAACTTAGTGAAACATATTTAACCATAAACACAATCCTTAAAGTCATTCTAATTTATTAATAAACGAAATCTACATCTAAGCACCTTGGACTAAATATACAAACTAATCAAAATTTTAATGTTAAGTCTATTTACCTCTATCACTTACACACACACATTGATAATCATTCAGTTAAAACAAAAATGTAGCTATTCCTCTATAGGTTTTCATAAAAAATCAAGCTACTAACAAGTTTGGTAGGTTTTTATTTGAAAACAATCTTTTTTGTTGATTTTTCTGTAAGGACATAACTCTAGTCTTTTTACGTAGAGGCAAACATTTATGATGAATGTCGATCAGGTTGCTCAACTAAGTTATGCTATTATTAAGCTGCTTGGGTGGAATGTCATTATAGTCTTTTTGCGCGAAGGCACACATTTGTATTACGTGTCGATCCAGTTACTTAGCTGCATCACAATCTCAACTAGTTACTAGCTCTATTCATAACCCAAAGGCCAGTAGAATAGTTATTTTAGTTAAAATTTATACAACTTTTTTCTTTTCTTGTTTCCTTTTTTAATATAAATTTTTTCCTACTTTATTACTTTAGCTACTCATTCGCATGAAAATGTACTAATAATGCCACTTATTTGATTGACCAAAATTATAAATGAGCATGGAAAATTCTTAGCGTTAATGGACAAACATCGTATCCTAATTAACCTACATATTTAGCCCTAAGTAAGTTAGGTCACTAATTTCACAAGCTAATAAATCTTGGTAACCTAAAGGGTTATGTTTAAGGCTACATCTATCCCCTTAGGTCCTAGCCATTGATGCATTCACACAATTCACATCATATAACCTAAACAAACTATCATACACATTGTCCTTAATGTGAGAAGGGTACACAAACAAACCAGGGGAAATAAAACAAAATATAAAAAATATAGAAAGAAAGTACTTACAAAAATGAAAAGAAAAGGGTTAGAACACGAAACCGTGAAGGTGACTGAGGTAGTAATGGTGTCAGAGATGGAGATCAAATGTGTTTAATGCTGAGTTGACTTTCCTATCATATAATTGATTCAAAAAGAGTAAGAGAGTTAGTAATCTCAGATCATTTCAAATCATTAAATTTTTATTTTTGAAAATTGAAACAAATCTAACTACGTATCAATTTAAACTTAACTACCAAACATGCTAATTTATGGTTATTAGCTTGACCTTATATCATTGGAAACTTAGCCGGAATCAATTATGAGCAGCTTGCTTCCACCCTTGTTGTTTAACATAGTTTTGTAGCCTATAAGTAAGATATAAATTGCAAAATGATCAGAAAGACAATATTGATAAAGTTGAGAAAACCAATTAATTTCAGTAGTGTTCTTTTCATTAACAAACTGTTAATAAAATGGGGAATAACAAAACTCCCTAAATCTTTCATTGTATGTCCTGTAAGAAGGTGAGTTGCTCTCTTTCTTCTTTAATTACCCTCGTCTCCTCTACTTCTTTCGCTTCACGACCAAAGACTTTTATAGCTTCTTTAAACTCGATATTTGTTGTCATCTGTTCTTCATCCTTTTGTTCTTAGAAGATTCAAACACATCAATTATCCTGAATGAGCTACTATCCTTCAAATTCTGTAATATATCATTCATGTTGAGTGCCACTTAGTCATCATTAATCAGAAGGATAAGGTTCTTTCCATAGACATCCACCCAAGATTCTTCGATGTTCAAATATGGTATATCAAGAACTGGTGAATAAAATGAAGAGTTGGCATTCTTTTCTTCATCTTCTTTCTTCGTCTCTTGGTCTTCAATAAGGTAGGCCTCAACTTGGTGTTCCACTGGTTCTTTTGGCTCTTCCCCATTCTTAAATATGATAGTCTCATATTGCTCTCATTGATGTAATTTCATATTTTTCATAGAGTCTTCCACACTTCTATTACAAAATTCAGAAGAAAGTTGTCTTACTTGAATCTCCTGATTGTGAATAGAAGCGGCATGATTTTCCATTACTTTATCAAAGTGCTCTTCCAGTATCTTCTACTTCTCTTCCATATCTGTGATCTTATCTATGATTTTGTCCAATTTTCAATCGCATGAACTAGACTCATCTTATTGAAATTCAGATAGGTCTTAATGTCCCATATGAGTACTTGCATTATTGGACTAATAGAAATCTGGGTGGTTTTGCCATCCTGTAGTGTACATATTCCAATAAGGATCCTAAAATCTAAGGCAAAAACAAATCGCATAAGGTTTTACTTATCTTTAACGCTAACCTAACGAATTATGAATTACTGGATTATTGGTTCTAGACGATCCTAAGGTTGATTACTCTCTCTCAAGTTATAACCATTAACCATAATTTATAAACTTTAATTAAATTATGAAGTTACATTTTCTTAATTAACAACCTATCCAAAACCCTAATTAGATCTGAAGTTGTCTAATAAACTATCAGAAAAAATTGCACGATCTCTCTTCACACAATTTACCGATTTGATTTAATTCTTATTCTATTAAATTGCCTAACTCTCGTTAGCCAATTTAATTAATTTTTACTCGATTCACCCTCTTAGTTTATCACCAAATTATGCAATTGTAGAAATTAAATCACAATAAATCTAATAAAACATAAACAATAAAATTTCATTAAATCAAAAATAAAACCTCAAAGGTGATTTTAGAACATCTTCAACATCTACAAATCCTATCATCAACTGTCATTCCAATTCTATATAATAATGAAATTGAAAATAATAGGAAATACAAAATTGAACAGACGATAGGAGGTAGCAACACCGAGAAACTCCTGATCTGAGAAGTACGTCGAGTCGACTTCTTCTCCACTTTTCTCTTCTTTATTCTCTTCCTCGATCTCTCACCAATTATTTCTAGGATTTCCCTCCAAAGTGGCTAAAGCAAAAGCTTCTTCTTTATGTTCTTCTTGTTCTATTTATGTTTTTTTTGTGTTTAGGGTTGAACTAGGGTTTTATTGGAGTTTGAAAGATCCAAAAATCTCTCAAAACGTGAAGTTTAGGAGTGGTTGCGCGTCTCTCGACGCAGGCCTTTAGACCACGATCGTGGGCTAATTCTAGTCCTTTTATTACAATCGTGGCCTATTCTTGTATGATCATGGGTTGTTGTTTTGGCTTGAATGTCTCCGAAACTTCTCCGTTCCTCGATGTTGACCCTGATTTCAAATGATTAAGATTGATAAATCCTCTTGTATGAATAGATCTACCATAACTAGTAGGAGCTGCATGTAAACTAGAGTTAAGTCAACATAAATTCTCTAGATTAGGGTCAAACATAATAGAGAAATTCACAAATTGAGCAATGCAATCTTATAGGATTTGACCAAAAAAAGGTTTTACTTAATCAACCAATGATTAGTTGTTAATAGTATTAAGAAAGATATTAATATAAGATAGGAATTTCCATGGTCTACTAATTGAATTACATAACAAAGGGTAATACTTAAGAGATCTTAGGGGATTAGTACTAACTATTTGATATTGGAATAATCTTTATGTTATATTTGTTTTGATTCATTATTATGTTAAATTCTAGTTTATATTAGTTTTAAACTAAGTTGTCATATTATTCAATGGTTATATAATAGACACATACGACATATTCAAGGAGAAGATAAGGAAGTGCCCATATTATGGTTTATCATTATGGATGCAGATACAAAGCTTCTATAATGGGCTAAATCTAATGATGAGGCAGATATTAGATTTAGCGACTTGGGGTACTCTAAACAACAAACTGATCAAATGATGAGGTAGATAATAGATTTAGCAATTTGAGGTACTCCAAACAACAAAATGCCAAAAGCAACTTAGGGCCTCATTAAAGACATGATGATGAATAATTCTTATAGCAAACCAATAGGAGTATATGATGTAGATGTAATTATAGCACTGATGAACCATGTTGAAGCACTAAGTTGGAAGATCGATGGATTAACTATAAGTACTCATTTATTCCAAACAATGCAATGTGAAGTGTGTAGGCTGGGACAGCTTGGTCAAGATTGCATGATACTATAACTTGAGCATAGGTATTATATGGAGAATGTTCTTAGACCTTAGAATAATCCATATAGAAATATATATAATTTGGGATGGAGGAACCGCCTAAATTTCTCTTGGGGGAATTAAAGGCTGTTAAGGGACAACCCTCCACTTGGATTCCAGTAATACCCACTTTAAGAAAAAAAATGTCAAGTTTAAAGGACATTATTTCAAAAATTCTTCAACATTCAAAGGCAAGATTTCAATCCATAGAGATGTGTCATTGAGCAATCAAGAGGCTTCTATACGTAACTTGAAAACTTACATCGACTAATTTACCAAGTTAATTTTTGAAAGACCACAAGGGAGTTTGCCTAGCACCAAAGACAAATCCTAAATAACATATCACCCTTAGATGTGCAAAAGAGTTGCATGGGGAAAACAAAACCTAAAAAAAGAAAGAAAGTAACACCAGGAATCAAGAGGAAGTTGAAGGTGAAGAGCACCTTTAAAAGTGATGAAAATTTGGCCTACCATCCCTTATCCTGCCGAAGTGAAGAAAGATCGAAAGGATGAGTAGTTTGGTAAATTCCTTAGACTCTTTAAATAACTCTAAATTAACTTACCCCTTGTTGAAGACCAAAGTATTCGAAATTTTAAAAAAGTTACTAGCAAAAAAAAAGGAAGTTGGAGGAGTTAGTGTTTGTGCATTAAGTGGAAGGTGCTCAACGATTCTTCAAAGCAAGCTTTAAAGATCCAAGGAGTTTTACTATCATTTATCAAATCGATAGCTTAAAAAGACACTTTATAGCCGACCTAGAGGTTGGTATTAATATGATGCCTTATTCTTTGTTTAAGAAATTAGGATTAGATGAACTAAAACCTACTAAGATAAGTTTAAAATTAGCAGAAAGATTTGCAAATATGAGCAGAGTCACGAGTCCGGCAGCCATACATGGTTCTGGCCATGTCAAATAAGAGAAAACAACTCGCATAAGAATATATTATGTTGAAACCATTGATTGACTTGGAAAGTTGAGATATAAAAAACTCATTCCGCAATAGTTGATATATTTTTTATGTCACTCAGAATACAAGCGTCCTTTCAAAGCCACCGGCGTTAGGACAAACATGGTGTTGAATTGACATAAGAATACAAGCTTATTTAGTACGTTCGTCATGGTATCCACTATGCTGGCAAAGGCGGAATACTTTGTTCATTTCTAAAATAATTAGTGGGATCAACTGCAGTTTTCACTCGCACCAACTTACGGAAATTATTTTTGAAGTACTTAACACCCCAAATTCTTGCTTTCTCGTAGCTTGTGTGGCCTGGG
>JANIPN010000007.1:2422455-2438818 GCA_027478595.1 Erythroxylum anguifugum
CAAACCGAAATTCCACACAAATACAGAACGAACAAAATCGAACGGCATCTTGACTTTCCTTCATCCAATCTCCTGCTCGAAACCTGGAGATGAGGATGAAAGGTGGGGTGAGCTTGACAGCTCAGCGGGTAACACATTTATAAATTGAAACATAAACAAAAATTAAACGCTACAAAACCTTGAGGTCTTGGGTTCAAGTGCTAGAAACTCCCCAAGACCAAAGAGGACAATACTGATTTGTGTTGGATGCCGCGGTATCACCCACAAACACACGCCAAGGGTATCACCCCCAAACACCTACGGGTGCGGTGTGGGGTCCAACAGGTTATCATTTTTGACAATATTATTTATGAGATTTGGAGTAGAATGAGGTTTAGTGCTCATAACACTAAATGTGTTGTATCATAAACTACTTCTCATTGGATGGAGAGTGATTATAAGAAGAACAATGAAGAAATATCAATTCCAATTACAAGTAATGATGACTTGTTTTAAAATAGTTATTGGATAAAGATAGATTATGATTTACTTTTATTATGATTTCTCTATCTTTGTCTTCTAGTTTTGTTGTTATGAACATGTTTAGTGCTAAATAATTTTTTACGTATTTAGATAGTTAAAACTTTATAGTTATTTTTGTATGAAATGATTTAATTTAATTTATAAAATGAGATATATTACTGCGAGCCATCTTTATTAGTCTTAATACAAATTTATTCTTGTTGGAATTTAAATATGATTTTAATTCACTTGTATACGACTTAAGAGGGCTTACTTGTGAATGGATTATGGCTTAGGTAGACTAGGTTGAATACAGTGCTCGAGAAAGATTAGCATAGTTGTTTTAGTGTTGGGGTGACATCTTTTATGGGAGTCTATAATGTCATATATCTAAATGGGTGTTAACATAGACAAAAATACGAGTTAACCAACTAGATAACAGATGACTATGAATTAAGAGAGTACAATTTCAATATCTAGGAGGTCCTATCGATTCAAAAAATATATTTGTTGTAAGTTAATTATCATGAAATTTATCATGAAATCAAAAGTACTACTAGGGGAAGTATTCATCTAGAAATAGTTATTTGATTTTAGTCTCTTCTCATTAATTGGCTTAACATTTATTTCCTGGTTTATTGTCAAAATCAATACTAGTTTTTGTTTTATTTTATGATCTATTATTATCAAAATCTTTAAAAATAACTTTCTATTTATTACCCTTAAACTATTTAATAGTTTTAATCTTTTCTATCCATACAGCTTCCTCATGGGATGAACACTCTACTTACCAGCAATCGGTATACTTGCCTGAGTTAATGAGGAATAGATCTAAAATAGGAAAATTTTGGTAGTGTTAATAATATATAAACCATGCACACAATCACCAAGTTTTTGATGATGTTATCGAGGAAGCAACCAATTTTATGAAATCTATTTAATATTTTTCTAGTCTTATATGGTTTTTCTTACTTTACTTTGTTTGATTTCTTTCTATTATTTTTTTTCTGAATTTTCTTTATACCTTGTTTTTATTATTTTTATTTATTTATTTTGTTTTGTTTTTAGGAGTAATTATGGTGTTAGAAAAGAAGGCAAAAGTTTGTATTTCTTGAAGAAGATCCCAAACTTGACAAAACTTTTACTCTGAATTAAAGAGAGTAGATCAGGCCATTATAAAGATTCACCGAAATTACCCCCTAAAAGGAAGGAAGAAAAAAGGAGAACTATGATATAGTGTGCTATATAATCACTCATTGGAACATAATTAAACATTGTAAGCTAAAACTAGATGCTCATTATTTTGAGATTAAGCCTAGCAGAATTAAAATATTAATATAATGTACAATTTGATGGATTACTTTATGAGTATCCCATTTTACATATTGCTAGACTTTTTGGTGATATGTGACACATTCAACATTAAGCGAGAAACTGAAGATTCCATCAGGTGAAAGTTATTTCCATTCATATTGAGGGATCAAACAAAATAGTGATTGAACGTATTACTAGCTAGATTAATAAAAAGTTGGGGGGTGTTAGATTTGCAGAGAAGATCATTATCAAATCATTTACACCATCTAAAAAAACAAAACTAAAAAAAGATATCTCTTCTTTTTAGCAATTAGAAAATGTAGGTCTATGTGAGATATGGGATAGATAAAAAGATATGCTAGGAAGTGTCCATATCATTGTCTTCCCGTATAGATGCAAGTCTAAACTTTCTATGTTAGCATGGATGATCATATGATGAAAATGATAGATGTTGCAGCATATGAGACAATAAATAATCAAACCCCTAAAGTAGTCTCAGAATACATAGAAGAGATGATAATGAATAATTACCAGTAGCGATTAAGCATTACAAAAATAACCGAATAAGAGGAATTCAAAATTTAGATGTCATGACTACTAAGAACCCATATGAAACTAATAGTAAGGAAACTTAATAACACGAACTTACAATGTCTAGTAGTTTAGTTATAAGTTATAAATTCGATTGGGGAGGACATCAAGGAACTATAAACAAGATAGAATTCCTACAATTGAATAAATAAAGCAAGATGATTTTATAAGAAATATCTAGGGACAAAACTAACCCTAATAATATGATGCATAATTTAGGATGGAGAAATTGTTAGACTTTCTCATGGAACAAGTAATCAGCTTAAAGACTATATGAATAATTGTTTCCACAAGTACATTAAAGGGAGAAGAACCAAGACTTAAAAGAATTATTGAGGGATTTTATACTAAGAAAATCTTCCTGAATGCAGAACTATAAGGTCTCAATAATATCTAAATGGTACAATTAATGGAAGCTATCAATAAACAACATCAAAGAACACAATCTAATGAGATTATGCCTATGCCTAAGGAATATTCTCAAGTGGTCACCCTAAAGAATGGAAAGAAAATAAGAAATAAAACAAAGAGTGAGATTGATAAAAGGGTGCCCAAACTAGGAAGTAAGCAAAAGGATGAGATAAAACTAGATGAATGAATAAGGGAACGTCAATGAAGAATTCCTTACCTAATAAAGCTAAAATAAGAAAAGATAAGCAGATAGTTTAGTAAGTTCCTTAAAAAAATTTAGCATCTTCACATTGGCATTCCTTTTATTGAAGCTCTTTTCTAGGTTTCTTAATTTGTTAAGTTTCTTGAGGGGATTCTCATTAACAAAAAGAAGATGCAGGAGTTATAAAATATTACATAAGAATGCTCAGTTATCCTTTGAAACAATTATCACAAAAGTTGAAATATCTAGGGAGGTTTACAATCTCTGTATCTTTGATAATTTATCTGTTAATAAGGTATTTACTAATTTAAGTGCTAGTATCAATTTGACACCTAATTTTATTTTTGATAAATTAAAATTACATGAACTTAAACCAATTAGGATTAGCTTGCAACTAACCATAGAATAATTAAGTATCCTAAAGGCATAATTAAAAATGTTTTTGTTTAGGTTGATAAAATCTTTTTCCCAGTTGATTTTGTTATCCTGGATATAGAAGAAGATATTTAAGTACCTTTAATCCTAGGTAGAACATTTTTTTGGCAGAAAAATTTGTGATAAATGTCCATAAAGAGAAGATGATTCTTAGTGTTAGAAGGGAAACATTAATCTTCAAAGTTTCAAATGCATTAAACACTCTAACTTATGTGATTATTTGTAATACTCCTTTTATTTGTTAGACACTAAATTGTTAAATTCCTTATAGAGTCATACAATAAGACACTTCATAGTATGACATTATTGAAGGAGAGGAAATTAACTAAAAAATGAGGATTTGCAAGATGAAGTAGCCAATTTAGAGGAAAATAAAGACCTTTGAATAAGGAAGGACCAAGTAGATGAAAGGGATATAACCCATAAAATATAAAACTATATATAGAAGAACCAACAAAATTGGAATTAACACACCTTTGGATGCCTTTTACAGTAAAACTTGAAATTATAGGTGGTAAATACAACTATGTTATCTAATGAATAAAAGGACAAGTTACTACAAGTGCTACAAGAGCATAAAATTTCTTTAGTTTGAAAATTATTCAATACAAAAGGGATTAACCTCTTATATTTCATTTATAAAATTTTGATAGAGGAAGGAAATAAAACTTCTATTGCAAGCATAAATAAGATTAAATCCAAACATAAGAAATGCTATAAAAGCAAAGGTTGTAAGATTACCTGATTTAGGTGTGATCTATCTTATTTTTTATAGTTTATGGATAATCCATATGTAGGTAGTACCAAAGAAAAGAGAAATGATAGTTTCTCCATATAAGAAGAATGATTTGGTCCTAATAAGATATTCTAATAGATGGATAGTACGTATTAAGTATAAGAAATTAAATGATGAAACACAAAAGGACCTTTTTCTTTCCTTTCATTAACCGAATCTTGAAGTAATCTTAGGGTATATGTATTATTGCTTCTTAGATGGGTATTGAAGGAAATTTCAAATCCCAGTTCCTTTAGAGGATCAAGAAAAATCCATATTTATCTACTAATATAAAACATCCACTTATCATAGGATGCCATTGAGAATATGCAATACACTAACAACATTTTAAATGTTCATAATGAAAAATTTAGAGGAAATAATTGAAGAGTTACTATAAGTATTTATAGATAATTTTAAGTATTGACTCTCATGATAGATGTATCCTGATAAATAGTTAACGAACTATGTTTTTATGCCCGTATTAAATGAGTTTTGCTTGTTGTTTGAAAGTTTTATGATGTTTTGTGGCACTTATTTTATTTTAAATGTGTTTTCAAGTCTTGATTGCCTTCGTGGATCAAAAAAAGGAGAAATAGAGGGAAACCATGGCATAAAGCAGAATAATTAGATCTATTTTGGAGGCACACATCTGTGTGAGTAACATATCTGACTATGTGAAGGGATTTTGTGAGGGACTGTAAATGTGTAAAGCTTTAAAGAAGTCTTTTTTGTTTGTATGTAGATACATGCCCTTATAAGTAACAAACACGACTATATCCCTTTCCTGTGTGAGTTACTGAGAACATATAAAGTCATAATATTGAAGTGTTTTTGAGATACATGGTCACTTACATGACTGTGTTACTGACCATGTATAATCTAGAATCCCCGCGATATAAAAGGCAATTATGTAGAGGAGATGAGAAAAAAATGTGTTTAAAGTCAGAAGTTATAGTTAAAGTTACAGTTGAAGACATAATTCTGAACCTGGGACGATGAAAATACGATGATTACTTTAAGAGACCGAATATAGAGCAGCTTTTCATCAAGTATTCAAGAGGATTTCCTTAGAGAAAGGGGGGATATACATATTTATAGATTCTTTTCTTTCTAATTATTCATCAGAACGTTTAATGTTTGTTTCATTTTCTATGCTTAAGAGCTAAGTTTGATTAGTTCCCAGGTAGGATGAACATTAAGGTGGGATGGATGCTTTAATTAATCCTTTATTTAATGTAATTTAATTGATTCATCTGATTGTGGTTTTCTGATGTATATATATTTTAATTAATTAACCTCGATAATTCGCAAGTGCATGGGTCATTCTCATAGTACTTAAGGTGTTGATCTCACAAAGAGGGATAATCTAGTCCAAAAATCTAAGGCCAAAACAAATCGCAGAAATTCAAATGTCATGAAACTAAAAAAAGAATGCAATTCAATAAAGCAATTTAATTCCAGAATCAACCACGAAAATATTAACAAATTAGCAATTGCAATGCATACTTAAGAATCAACCAAAGGAACTACCAATTGAGAGAAAGGGGGTTTTACCTATCTTTAATGCTAACCTAATCAATTATGAATTACTAGATTATTGGTTCTAAACGATCCTAAGGTTGATTACTCTCTCTCAAGTTATAACCGTTAACCATAATTTATAAACCCTAATTAAATTATGGAAGTTACAATTTCTCAATTCAAAACTTATCCAAAACCCTAATTAGATATGAAGTTGTCGAGTAAGCTATTTGAAACTATTGCAAGATCTCTTTTCGTGCAATTTACCAATCTGATTTAATTTTCGTTCTATTAAATCACCTAACTCTCGTTAGCCTAATTTAATTATTTTTCACTCAATTTATCCCTGAATTATGTAATTGTAGAAATTAAATCATAATAAATCCAATAAAAGATAAACAATCAAATTTCATTAAATCAAAACTAAAACCCCAAAGGTGAGTTTAGAACATCATCAACATCCATAAATCCTATCATCAACTATCATTCCAATTCTATATAATAATAAAATTGAAAATAATAGGAAATTCTAAATTGAACTGACGACGTGAGGCAACGATGTTGAGAAACTCTTGATCTGGAAAGTACATCTAGTCGGCTTGTTCTTCACTTCTCTCTTCCTTCTTCTCTTCCTCAATCTCTCAATAATTCTTCTGTCTAAAGTAGCTAATGCAAAAGCTCTTTCTTTCTGTCCTTCTTGTTTTATTTATGTTCATTTGTGTTTACGGTTAAACTAGGGTCTTTTTGGGGGTCGAAAGGTCTAAACATTCCTCAAAACATGAAGTTTGGAAGTGGCAGCACGTCTACCCAATGCAAGACACGATCGTGGCCTATTCTAAGCCTTCTGTTATGATCATGACATTTAGGCTATGATTGTGAGCCAACTCTAGTGCTTTTGTCACAATCGTGGCCTATTGGGCCATTGTTTCGGCCCGAATGTCTCTGAAACTTCTATGTTCTTTGATGTTGACCCTTAAACACTAACAAACACATCAAGGTAACTAAAAACATATAATATTTAAACTCAAAGACTTGTATTGACTCGTAAAACACAAATAATTAACATACTTACACAATTCTAACCTAAACACATACTAAATGATTGAATTAATAGCTAAATACATATCGAACTATGCCTTAAAACATTATGCAATTTACACTTATTAACATCCCCACTTTTAAACATTTGCTTGTCCTCAAGCAAACAAAAGCAATCAATCAAATCAAGAAAAAACAAAACAAACATATGCAATAATGAGACAATGGCTTCAACTTAGCAAAACAAATTTAACTATAAACACAATCCTTAAAGTCGTTCTAACTTATTAACAAGCGAAATCTGTGTCTAAGTACCTTGGACTAAATATACAAACTAATCAAAATTTTAATGTCAAGTCTATTTACCTCTATGACTTGCACACACACACATTGATAATCATTCGGTAAAAACAAAAATGTAGCTATACCTTAGTAGGTTTTCCTAGAAAGATCAAGCTACTAACAAGTTTGGTAGGTTTTTATTTGAAAACATTATTTTTTTGTTGATTTTTCTGTAATGACATGACTCTAGTCTTTTTATGTGGAGGCAAGCATTTATGATGAATGTGGACCAAGTTGCTCAACTAAGTTATGTTGTCATTATAGTCTTTTTGTAGTCTTTTTACGCGAAGGCACACATTTGTGATTCGTGTCGATCTAGTTACTTAGCTACATTACATTCTCAATTGGCTACTAGCTCTACTGATAACCCAAAGGCCAGCGGAATAGTTATTTTAGTTAAAATTTATACAAATTTTTTCTTTTCTTGTTTCTTTTTTAATACAAAATTTTGCCTAATTTGTTGTTTTAGCTAATCATTCTCATGAAAATGTACTAATAATGTCACTTATTTTATTGACCTAAAATTATAAATGAGTATGGAAAATTCTTAAGGTGAATGAAATAACATCGTATCCTAATTAACCAACATATTTAGCCCTAAATAACTTAGGTCACTAATTTCACAAGCTAATAAATCTTGGTAACCTAAAGGGCTATGTTTAAGGCTACATCTATCACCTTAAGTCATAGCCATTGATGCATTCACACAATTCACATCATGCAACCTAAACAAACTATCATATAATATGCAAAATTCACACTCAAGGTAAAAGTACACAACCCTTCCCATACTTGAATGACACATTGTCCTTAATATGAGAAGGGTTTACAAACAAACCAGGGGGAAATAAAACACAATATAAAAATATAAAAAATACTAACAAAAATGAAAAGAAAAGGGTTAGAACACGAAACTGTCATGTGACTAAGGTAGTGACGGTGTCAGAGATGGAGACCAAATGTGTTTAAAGCCGAGCTGGCTTTCCTATCATATAATTGATTTAGAGAGAGTAAGAGAGTTAGTAATCCCAGATCATTTCAAATCATTTAAATTTTATTTTTGAAAATTAAAACAAATCTAACTATGCAAAAATTTAAACCTAACTACCAAACATGCTAATTTATGGTTATTAGCTTGACCTTGTATCATTGGAAACTTAGCTGGGAACAATTATGAGAGGCTTGCTTCTCCACCCTTCTTCTTTAACAACAGTTTTGTAGCCTGTAAGTAAGCTACAAATTACAAAATGATTAGAAGGGCAATATTGATAAAGTTGAGAAAACCAATTAATTTCAGTAATGTTCTTTTCATTAACAAACTGTGAATAAAATGGGAAATAACGAGACTCCCTGAATCTTTCATTGAATCCAACAGTTTGTCCTGTAAAAAGGTGAGTTGCTCTCTTTCTTCCTTAATTAACTTCGTCTCATCTACTTCTTCCACTTCACGACCAAAGACTTTCATAGCTTCTTTAAACTCGATGTTTGTTGTCATCTATTCTTCATCCTTTTGTTCTTTAGAAGATTTAAACACAACAATTATCCTGAAGGAGCTACTATCCTTCAAATTCTGTAATACATTATTCATGTTGAATGTCACTTGGTCATCATTAATCGGAAGGATAAGGTTCTTTTCATGGACATCTACCCAATATTCTTTAATGTTCAAATATGGTATATCAAGAACTGGTGAATAAAAAAGGGAGGGTTGGCGTTCTTTTCTTCATCCTCTTTCTTCGTCTCTTGGTCTTCAATAAGGTGGGGCTCAACTTGATGTTCCACTGGTTCTTTTAGCTCTTCCCAATTCTTAAATGTGATAGCCTCATATTGCTCTCAGAGAGCCTTCCACACTTCTATTACAAAATTCATGGGAAAGTTGTCTTACATAAATCTTCATATTGTGAATAGAAGCGGCATGATTTTCCATTACTTGATCAAATTGCTCTTCCAGTATCTTCTACTTCTCTTCCATATCTGTGAGCTTATCCATGATTTTGTTCAATTTGGAATCCCATGAACTAGACTCATCTTGGTGAAATTAAGATAGGTCTTGATGTCCCATGAGTACTTGCATCATTGGACCAATAGAAATTTGGGTGGTTTTGCCATCTCGTAGTGTACATGTTCCAATAAGGATTCTAAAATCTAAGGCCAAAACAAATCGCAGAAATTCAAATGTCATTAAACTAAAACAAGAATGCAATTCAATTCCATAATCAATCAAGAAAATATTAAGAAATTAGCAATTGCAACGCACACTCAAGAATTAACCTAGGGAACTACCAATTGAGAGAAAAAGAGTTTTACATATCTTTAACGCTAACTTAACCAATTATGAATTACTGAATTATTGGTTCTAGACGATCCTAGGGTTGATTACTCTCTCTTGAGTTATAACCATTAACCCTAATTTATAAACTCTAATTAAATTATAGAAGTTGCAATTTCTTAATTAACAACCTATCTAAAACCTTAATTAGATATGAAGTTGTTTAATAAAATATCGGAAAAATTGCAAGATCTCTCTTCACATAATTTACAGATTTGGTTTAATTCTCATTCTATTAAATCGCCTAACTGTCTAACTCTCATTAGCCCAATTTAATTAATTTTCACTCGATTCACCCTCTTAGTTTATCACTAAATTATGAAATTGTAGAAATTAAATCAAAATAAATCTAATAAAACATAAACAATCAGATTTTATTAAATCAAAAATAAAACCTCAAAGGTGAGTTTAGAATATCTTCAACATCTACAAATCCTATCATCAACTATCATTCCAATTCTATACAATAATAAAATTGAAAAAATAGGAAATACAAAATTGAACAGACGATGGGAGGCAGCGACGCCTGGAAACTCCTGATCTGGGAAGTACATCGAGTCAACTTCTTCTCCACTTTTCTCTTCCTTATTCTCTTCCTCAATCTCTCAACAATTCTCTCTAGAGTTTCTCTCCAAAGTGGTTGAAGCAAAAGCTCCTTCTTATGTTTTTTTGTGTTTAGGGTTGAACTAGGATTTTTTAGGGTTTGAAAGGTCCAAAAATCTCTCAAAACATGGAGTTTGGGAATGGCTACGCATCTACCCAACACAGGCCACAATCGTGGGCCAATTCTAGTGCTTCTGTTACTATCATGGCCTATTGTTCCATAATCATGGCTCATTGTTTCAGCCCAAATGTCTCCGAAACTTCTTCGTTCTTCGATGTTGACCTTGAAACACTAACAAACACATTAAGGTACCTCAAAAACATAATATTTAAACTCAAAGAATTGTACTAACAAATAAAATACTTAAAACATAAATAATTAAGAAACTAACACAATTCTAACCTAAAAACGTACTAAATGATTGAATTAATAACTAAACACATATCAAACTATGCCCTAAGACTTGATGTAATTTACACTTATCAAGATCTAATGATATGTTTCTATTATTGAATTAGTATATCCATGATATTAGTTTAGTGTTTGATTTCACATGATTAAGATTGGTAAATCCTCTTGTATGAATAGATCTACCATAGCTAGTGGGAGCTGCATGTAAACTAGAGTTACGTCAAGATGAATTCTCTAGATTATGGTCAAACATAATAGAGAAATTCTCAAATTGAGTAATGCAATCTTATAGGCTTTGACCAGAAAAAAGGATTTAGTTAATCAATTAATGATTAATTGTTAATAGTCTTAAGAAAGATATTAACATAAGATAGGAATTTCCATGGTCTATTAATTGAATTGCATAACAAAGGGTTAATACTTAAGAGATCTTAGGGGGATTCATTACCTAGGTACTAACTATTTGATATTGGATTAATCTTTGCGTTATATTTATTTTGATTCATTATTGTGTTAAACTCTAGTTTAGTTTAGTTTTAAACTAAATTGTCATATTATTCAATGGTTATATAATAGACACATATGAGATATTCAAGGAGATGATAAGGAAGTGCCCACATTATGGCTTATCATTGTGGATGCAAATACAGACCTTTTATAATGGGCTAAATCAAATGATGGGGCAGATAATAGATTTAGCGACTTGGGGTACTTTCAATAATAAACTAATCAAATGATGAGGCAGATAATAGATTTAGCGATTTGGGGTACTCCAAACAGCAAAATGCCAAAAGCAGCTTAGGGCCTCATTAAAGGCATGATGATGAATAATTCTTATAGCAAGCCAATAGGAGTATTGATGTAGATGTAATTACAACATTGACGAACCATGTTGAAGCACTAAGTTGGATGATCAATGGATTAAGTATGAGTACTCATTTATTCCAAACAATGCAATGTGAAGTGTGTGGGCTGGGACAGCTTGGTCAAGATTGCATAACACTATAACTTGAGCATATGGAGAATGTTCTTAGACTTTAGAATAATCCATATAGAAATATATATAATTTGGGATGGAGAAATCACCTAAATTTCTCTTGGGGAAATTAAGGGCAGTTAAGGAACAACCCTCCACTTGGATTCCAGTAACACCCACTTTAAGAAAAAAAAATGTCAAGCTTAAAGGAGATTATGTCAAAAATTCTTCAACATTCAAAGGCAAGATTTCAATCCACAGAGATGTGTCATCGAGCAATCAAGAGTCTTCTATACGTAATTTGAAAACTTAGATCGACTAATTTACCAAGTTAATTTTTGAAAATCCACAGGGGAGTTCGACTAGCACTAAAGACAAATCCTAAATAACATATAACCCGTAGAAGTGCAAAAGAGTTGCTTGGGGAAAACAAAACCTAAAAGAAGGAATAAAGTAACACCAGGAGTCAAGAGGAAGTTGAAGGTGAAGATCACCTTTAAAAGTCATGAAATTTTGGCCTACCATCCCTTTTCCTGCCGAAGTGAGGAAAGATCGAAAGGATGAGTAGTTTGGTAAGTTCCTTAGACTCTTTAAACAACTCTAAATTAACTTACCCCTTTTTGAAGCTCTTACAACCAAAGTATTCAAAATTTTTAAAAAAGTTACTAGCGAACAAAAGGAAGTTGGAGCAGTTAGTGATATGACATTGAGTGGAAGGTGCTCAATGATTCTTCAAAGCAAACTACCAAAGAAGTTTAAAGATCCAAGGAGTTTTACTATCCCTTATCAAATCGATACCATAAAAAAAACTACTTTAGTCAACCTAGAGGTTGGTATTATAATATGATGCCTTATTCTTTGTTTAAGAAATTAGGATTAGGTGAACTAAAACCTACTAAGATAAGTTTAAAATTAGCAGAAAGTTTTGTAAAAAATCTTAGAGATATTATAAAGGATATACTTATGAAGGTTGATAACTTCATATTCCTAGTTGATTTTGTTATTCTTGATATAAAGGAAGATATAAAGGTACCACTCCTTGTAGGTCAGCCCTTTTTAGCCACTTATAGGTCTATTATTGAAGATAGTGAGAGTAAGCTAGTGTTTAGGTTTAGGGATGAATCATGAATCATGTGTTTCTATTTTTTAATTAATATGTTCAGGATATTAGTTTAATGTTTGATTTAATATGAATGAGAGATTGAGATATCCTTTTTTATCAATAGATCTACCATAGTTGGAAGGAGATGCAAGCAAACCTAGAGATAAGTTGGCATAAATCTTTTGAATTGGGGTTAAACCTAATAGAGAAATTCACGAATTGAGTAATGTGATCTTAGGGGTTTTAACTAAAAAGAGGTTTCAATTAACCAACCAAAGATTAGTTGTTAATAGTATTGAGAAAGGTACCAACATAAGATATGAATTTTCACGGTCTAATGATCAATAATTAAATTGCATGATAAAGTGTTGATGCTTAAGAAATATTAAGGGGATTCATTACCTAGGCACTAGCTATTTGATATTGGATCTTTGTGTTATATTTGTTTTGATTAATTATTATGTTGAATTCTATTTTTGTTTAGTTTGAAATTAAATCTCCATCTTATTTGACAGTTAGATAATAGAAAGATGCCATTATTAGTACTTGTAGTCCTTGTGAGATCAACCTATACTTACCAACGCTAGCTACAACTACATTATGCACTTATGATTTAAAATTATATCAATCACCTCAATAATTTAAAAAATATTTTAAGGAAACTAATATAGTACTAAACAGGCAATAATTTTATTTCATAGTATAAGAAGGTACATTTGTGGGGTATAAAATTACACATCAAGTTATTAAGGTAGATAAGGTAAAGGTTGAAGTAATTGAAAAGCTACCACCACCTACATTAGTAAAGGTAATTAAAATCTTTTTAGGACATCCTATATTCTATAGATGATTTGCAAAAGTTTTCTTAAAAATAACTCAACCTTTGACCAATTTACTACATAAATATGTCATGTTTAATTTTTTTAGCTTGTTTAGAGGTATTCATAATCTTGAAGTAAAAACTAGTCAAACCATCATGGTAGCACTAGATTGGAATCTTTTAAGCTTTTATGTTATGTAAGTGATTATGCTGTAGAAGTACTTTGAACAAAGAAAAAAAATCATTTTACCCGATATACTATACTAGCAAAAAATCTAAATAATGCTCAAGCAAACTAAAACATCATTAAGAAGCGACTGTTATCAATGATATTCACATTCGATAAATTCAAATTGTACTTTATACCTTTCATAGTCATTGTCTATACGAATCATTCATCTCTAAGGTACCTTCTTTGTAAACATGATGTTAAACCAAACTAATTAGATGGATTTTGTTATTGAAGGAATTTGACTTAGAGATTGTAGACAAGTGTAAAGCGAAAACCTAGTAACAAATCATCTATTATGTAAAAAAAATCTAGTTTAGAGGAGTTGGATGAATGAGATATCGATGATAACTTCCCTTACTAGCAAGTATACTTCATATAGGTATTTGGTACTTTATAATTTTTTCTAACTATTTCATAACAAGGATTCTTCCTAATAAATCTTTCATATCAACAAAAAGATGAAATTATTTTTTGATTTGGAATACAACCTATATGGGAAGATACAATATTTAGAAATGTTCATATCAAGTTATAAAAAGATATGTTCCAAAGGAAGATAAGGAGTTTATAATGAGATATTGTCACTTAAAGGAGGTAAAAGGTCAACTTAGGGCTAATTGAATAGAAACAAATTTTTTGCAAGCATATCTTTATTGGAAAAGTATTACTAAATATGCACAATTATATATGAAATATTGTATTGCATGCTAAAGAGTTGGTAATATATCTTAGAAATAAGAAATTCCTCTTACTAACCTTTTTCCTTGTGAATAATTTAATATGTAAGGGATTGATTTCTTGGGCCTATCCCTATTAAGGATAACGAGCAGGGGGTAATTGGATCCAACATCTAATGAAAAATATTTTTGAACGTTGACAATGGAGAAAAGGCCTTCCACAGGGTATCCAAATTTTGAATACTTGTTATTTACTACTGAGGGGGAGCCTAAGAATTTGCAAGAGGTTGCATCTTATGATGACAAAGATCTCTGGCTCGCAGCTATAGAGGAAGAGATGAATTTTTTGAAGAAGAACAATACATACGATCTTGTAAAGTTTCTAACAAAAAAAAGGCATTTGTTTAAGGTAAAGAAGGATGGTAACAAGCTGGTAAAGTACAAGGTAAGATGTTAGTGAAGGGATTCAGTCAAAAGAAAGGTATAGAATTTGATGAAATCTTTTCATCAGTAGTGAAGATGACTTCAATCCGAACACTTTTGGATCTAACTTCTTATTTGGATTTTGAACTTGAATAATTGGATGTTAAAACACCCTTATTGTATGGGGATTTGGAACAAGAGATAAACATGGACCAGTAAGAAGGTTACAAAGATAAAGGCGAGGAAATTTTGGTCTGCAAGTTGAAGAAAAGTCTATATGGCTTAAAACAATCTCCAAGACAGTGGTATCGTAAGTTAGATTCCTTTATGATGGATGTTCTCAAGTGAGAACTTCACCATTCTTCCTCTTTATGTTAATGATATGCTGATTGTGGGTTAAGACATTAGTAAAATCCAAAAGTTGAAGGAAGATTTGTCCACATCTTTTGATATGAAATATTTGGGACTTGCAAAGTAGATTTTACGCATGGAGATAACTCCAGATAGGAAAGATAGGAAATTGTGGTTATCTCAGGAGAGATATAATGAACGAGTGCTAGAAAAGTTTAATATGAAACATGTCAAGCCAATTAGCACGCCACTAGCATCTCACTTCAAATTGTGTAAGTGTGTATGTCCCTCTACAAAAAAAAGTATTGCATAATTTCCTCCTATTCAGTTCATTAAATTTTCAAGATTAAATACAAAAGCTTGTTTATGATGAATATTCAAATTAAATGACACCTATACTATAACTCATAACTTAGTATTGCCAAGTGTTCCGCACTATCTTTATTTAACTAAATAGGAATATTTCTGATAACGATGCATAATCATGCATCCAAATAAGTTAAATTGTCTTTCCTTTGGCCCTTTTTTCCACTAATTCTATTTTATTATGTTCGTGCATCTAACACTTGAAATCGATATGAAATAAGGTGGGTAGAGAATATGCCAAGTATTTCATTGAACTGTAAATCTACAATGTTTTGAATTTTTTGGTT
The DNA here is from genome assembly GCA_027478595.1 of Erythroxylum anguifugum. NCBI lineage: Eukaryota > Viridiplantae > Streptophyta > Magnoliopsida > Malpighiales > Erythroxylaceae > Erythroxylum > Erythroxylum anguifugum. Next base: position 2,438,167 of record JANIPN010000007.1, read on the forward strand.
AAGGCATTAATTATTTTAAATTTTAAATTAATAGTATAAAATTAGGTAAAATTATATTTTATATTTTATAACTTACCCTTTTTGTTTACAAAGGAAATGCACGTCAAAATATTGATTTAATTCAATGGAAGAACTCTGAATGTTGTCATTATTAGTTAGAATCAACATCAGAACATTTGTTACCAAACGGAACAAAAAGGAAACTAAATTAACCTCAAAGCCTTCCAGGGGTCAAGCATACTGTTGAAACCATTGATTGACTTGGAAAGCTGCGAAATAAAAAACTCATTCCACAATAGTTAATAACTTAATATATTTATTATGTCACTCAGAATACAAGTGTCCTCTCAAAGCTACATATCGATCGTTATAACAAATTGTACTGCTGAATTGACAACTTATTCATGAGGTTCGTCCTAGTACCCACTATGGAGAAAAAGGCGGAATACTTTGTTCATTTCTAAAATAATTAGTGGGATCAACCGCAGTTTTCACTTGCACCAACTTACGGAAGTTATTTTTGAAGTACTTAACACCCCAAATGCTTGCTGCCTCGTAGCTGGTATGGCCTGGGGGGTTTGTTCCTAGATCCAGATCTCTATAATTGACATATGCTCTCCGAGGATTCTTTGAAGCAAAAGGAGTCATGTAG
>JANIPN010000007.1:2613106-2623125 GCA_027478595.1 Erythroxylum anguifugum
GATAAGGGGATCAAATGGTATAGTTCTTTTGTTGGTAGCTTGGAGGATTATAAACATGACTATTGCTTTCCAATTGGCTGTTTTTGCATTAATTGTTACTTCCTCAATCTTATTGATTAGTGTACCTGTTGTTTTTGCTTCTCCTGATGGTTGGTCGAGTAACAAAAATGTTGTTTTTTCCGGTACATCATTATGGGTTGGATTAGTCTTTCTAGTGGGTATCCTTAATTCGCTCATCTCTTGAACTTATTCGTTCCAGAGAGAAAAATGAAATGACCCCTCCCCCGAATTTTTTCGGGTTACGAGATACATTAAAGTTCACTATAAGTTCCCAAAATGGAAAATACAAATAAAGAAAACAAAAAAGTAGAGGGAGGGGTCAAACTTTCTTGTAATTTTGAATTTCTAAAAATAATTCAAATAAATCTAATTAAATGTAAAATGTCTAATTAAATGTAAAATGAAATGGAATGTGAAAAAACAACAATTCTAAAAAAATAATTCAAAATTTTGATAAAATATAAAATAATTAATAATTCAAAATTTTGAATTATTTTCATTATTTTACAATAAATTATTATATATTTTACAATAAATTATTATATATCGATATATATTATATATAGATAATTATTATATATAAAAATAATTAGAATATAATAAAGATATATATACACTAAAATGGATAAGATATAAACAAAAAAAAAGCTAAATTAAATAAACTATAACTATAAACTAAGTATTTCAATTATATAAATCAAAATTATATAAATAAACTAATTATATAAATCGTTATCCTTATAAATTATAAGCATAACTAGATTATTCTAAAGATTATTCTAAATTTACCTATTACCATTATAAGTATAAATAGATTATTATAACTATAAATGGATTTACCTATTAACTATAAAATAGATTAACTATAAAATGAAAATGGATTTAGATTTAACAAAAAAAGATTTAAAAATAAATAGATATTATTATATATAATTCTAATTTTGACAATTATTATATAATATTATTTATAATGTATATTATATAATGTAATATAATAGAATGGAATAATAAATATTCTATAGAATTTTATTATATATATTTATATATAATAATAATATAATAATAAATATTATATTATAGATTATGGTAATTATAGTCCTCGTTCTGAAAAAAAAACTAACATAGTTATTCACAAATATAATTCAAAAATTACATATCAAAAACAAAAAAAATGTGGATATAGTTGAATGGTAAAATTTATCTATATGGTAGCTGATATTTAATGGTATATGACTTCAAGTTATAGGAGATCAAAATATAGACCCAAAGATATATTACTCTCCTTTCCTGATAGTATCTCTTCCACTTGAAATCTTAAAAGAGGTAGTTGCACGATGGAATCAATAATTATTGGTTATTTTATGGATAAAAGAGCCTTATACCCTGTTATTAAATCATACGCTCTTAGAAATTAGAAGCAACTTGTATTAACTGAAGTGTTGATGAATGAAGAGTATATTTTCTTCTTTAGATTCTTAAGTAATGCTAGTGCCATGAAAGTTACAAAAGTAGGTCCTTGGCATGTTCAAAACAAGCCCATCCTACTTCAAACTTGGAGACTTGGAATTGCAATAGAAGATATCAAATCTACTAATATACTAGTATGGATGTGTATGTATAGTGTCCCACTTGAATACTAGATCACCAATAGCCTAAGCTACAATTTAGATTTGTAGGTAAGTCTTTGTGCAATTAAGCTAGAGTAGAGATCAAAAGAATAAATGCAAGGATTTGTGTTCTGGTTAAAGCTATAAATGATTTACCAAATAAAATCCTTATAATGAGGCTTAATGATAACCTGGACTTTGAGAAGGATGTGATAAAAGTTACTTATACTTAGAAGCCTAAAGCCTCTTCAAAGAAGATATGGAAGCTAATAGGCAAAATCTTCAAAATAAGTGGTTGTCTTGAGCTAACTAATATTGCAGAATATGGAAACTATAGTAATAAAGGGGAACATACTGATGCTAATGAAGGCCATAGCCAATAGAAGAGCAAGGAAGCAAGTGAAGATGATGATAATCCAATCAGCTTAAGACATGTTGAGTACTAATACGAATAGTTAGGATGAGAATGTAGAAGCATCCAATGATGTTCCTAACAATATGAATTATAGAGACAATAAGACTCAATGTCAAGTAATACAAGATAACCAAGCTAAAGTTTATACTCTGAGAAGAAAAAGAAGAAGAATTCTTCCACAATAGATCAATGACAATAATTGCAATAAATATAAGGGGATTAAATTCCCCAATAAAATAGTTAGCTATTAGAGATTTCATACATGAAATACAAACCTCACATGAAAATCAATCCCAATATGGAGCAAAGGACTGTATACATTACAACAATATATGGCTCACTAATAGATTCCAAAGAAAAGATATATGGAATAAGCTAAAGGAATTATCTTCAAATATCTCAAGTTTATGGCTTATTCTAGGTGATTTTAATTCTATATTGCATCATGAAGACGCAAAGGGGAATAGTAGTCTGAAGAGTTACTATAGTGATCTTAAGCATTGTGTAAGACATATTCAGATGGAGGATCTTCCCTCTGATGGCAACTTTTAAACATGTTCTAACAAAGAAAGAGGGAGTTGGTTTCTTATACAGAAGCTAGACATGAGCATAACTAATTTAAAGTGGTTTCATTCTTTTTTAACTATTTCATAATGTTTCCTAACTCAATAGTCTTTGATCACTCTCCCACTATAGTACACAATTCCTACATGAACAAGCCTATAAGGTCCCCATTCATATTCAACAATTCCTTAAATGAGATAACTAGTTTTGAACTAGCTATAAATAAGGGCATTAATGGAAGAGTATGATGATCTAAGCAATTCAAATGTATTAAAAAAATCCAAGAGGTTAAGGAGGAGCTCAAGATCCTAAAAAAAGAGAGAATTGACAACATTCATTAGTCTTTAAGCCTATTTAAACAACTCTTAAACAAGGTACAAGTTGACATTTACATTAATCCTACTAACCCCATTTATTAAGATCTTGAAAAATAGGCTTTACATGAATATTCCCAAACTTTGAAAGTTGAGAGCTCCATTATAAAGCCACGATCAAGGGAGATGTGGACAACTGAGGGAGACAAGAATACTTCTTACTTTCACAAGAGGGTAGTTACAAGGAATTCAATAAATAGGATAATCTCACTCCAAAAGGATTATAAACTTCTCACATCTCAAGAAGATCTAAAAACATAAGTGGAGGCCTAATTTATTAGCACTCTCGGAGCTCCATTCAATATCAACTCTTCATGTCAGTCTATTAGAGAGGTAATACAAGATCACCTTTATCCTAATGAGATTGAGATATTGTTGAAAATTGTATCCAGACTAATGATCGAGAATGTTGTCAAGACTTTAAGTCCCCTGAAGGCTCCAAGACTTAATGGTATGAACATCATCTTCTACCAAAAAACTTGGAACCTCACTAAAACTCTAGCGATAGAATAGAAGAATTCTTCAATGAAAGGAAGCTACTGAAGGAGATTAACAAGACATTTATTTACTAAATTCCTAAGGGGCATCGATAGAATTCAATCAAAGACTTTCTCCCTATAGCCTATTGCAACACCATTTATAAATTGATCTTTAAAATCCTAACTGAGAGGCTGAGAAAGGTATTGCTAGCATATATAGGATTTCAACAAGGAGCTTATATCACAGGAAGATAAGTTGGAGACAATATCTTACTTGTACAGGAACCTCTACAAAATTATTCAAGGAAGAAACAAAGCAGGAATTGCACACAAAAATTGTATTTCAAAAAGTATATGATTTTATGGATTAGAAATTCATCATCAATTATCTAAAAGCTTATGGTTTTCCAGGAATATTTATTGAGTGGATAGAACCATACATCACTAGGGTTTCATACAATATTCTGGTTAATAGATAACTTTTTAAAATGATCAAAGTATTGAAGGGCTTAAAACAGGGAGGTCCTATCTCGCGTTATCTTTTTCTATTATAATGGAGGTTTTCAATAAGCTATTGGTGAGAAATATTCAAAGAAGTAAGCTCTTTAAACATCATTCTAGATGCAAAAAGAGTGGAATCCTTAGTCTATATTTTTTTGATGACCCGCTCCCTCTATAAAGGCCTAATCATCACTCAATATCCACTCTCATGACTTCCTTAAATATCTTTAGCAAGATTTTAGGGTTGCAGGTTAACAAAGAAAAGAGTGGGATGTTTCTCTCAATAAATGCTTCCCAAAATGTCTAATGGTTCATAATCATAATAAGTTTAAAACACCATAAGCTCCCATTTACTTATCTAAATATTCATGTAAATTCCACTAGGCCTTTCTATTCAAATTTCAAACCTTTATTGGAGAAAATCACATCAAAGATAAAGCTAAAGTTCCAAATCATTATCTATCATAAGCAAGGCTCAACTACTTAGTTTTGAATTATATAAACATGAACACATAAGTGATAAATTTATTATAACATATAATATTTATTTAGTGACAACATTATTGTAACATATAACTTTCATACTTGTGATGAAACCTATTGGACAATATGGTAACTAATGCAAATTTCTTTTACCACTAACGGAATTATATTATTAAATTGATAGTTTTATTTATGATAATAATAAACACATTAGTGACAATATATTTTGTAAAAACACATTTTCATTTTTGTGATGAAATAATGTTTGACACTTTTTGCTTAAAATATTAGTGACCAAGAAGTAATAGACACTGATAAAAAAAGCACAAGAGACAAATATTTTGTCACTATTTTCAAATATGTTAGTGGCGATGATGTTGTCACAATAAAATGAAGTACTATTATGACTTAATTTTCCATTACTTTATATTGTTTGTGACGACAAACTTATCATAAATATGTAAAGTTACTATAATTATATAGTTTTGCCACACATTTCGTAGTTTTTAGTATCAGTACTTTTGTCACAAAAGCGTTGCATAATTGTGACCATTTTCTAAATTAGTCACTATTTCATTAATGATGGAGGTATTTATGACTGAAGGTGATGACTTTAAAAATTAGAAACTATTAATAGTAGTAACTAATATTATTGCTTTTAATGATAACTTTTGATTTACTAAAAATACAATTTTTTATAGTAAACCAAGGGCTCTTGGATGTTATGGTTGACAACGAAGGGGAGGCTACCACTATTAATAGCCTAAACAGATACTTCAACATCCTTAACAAATGCCATTTATGCGAAAATGATAAAGAATCTACATAACATCTTTTGTTCCAGTTCTCCTATTTAAATAGGGCATGGAAAGTAGTGATTCATAAGTGTGAGTTATATAATCCACAAGAAGCTTGGCAAGAAATTATCACATGGAATATCAAAATATTACTTGATTACAAATAGAAGGGATGGATATACAAGATTGCTTTATCTTAATTAGTTATGGTGATGTAGGATTAGAGGAATAGTCGGGTCTTAAAAGATGTTGCTAAGAATATTGACCAATTCACTAAGGTTGTAATCGCTCATATTAGAATTCATATATGCATATGCTAGAAGGAAATCACAATTAATAGTAGGATGAAGAAAAAATAAGGTATCTTGTAAATTGAGAATTTAGGGCGATGATCGTGAAGAAAGAAGCTGAAAACGGATGTGCAAAGGTAGATGCAAGATAAAGGCTTCTGTCCAAATGGTATATGCTTATTACTATAACTAGAACATGACACATTTGACACAAGTGGTAGATACAAACATGTATCTACCACTTGTGTGAAATGTGTCAATAATAGCCATATACCATTTGGACAAAAGCCTTTAGGCCTAAATGTACTTTGTAAATGTTAGTTTGATTCCATGTAATTTTTTTTAATTCTTCGAAAAAATTTGAGATATCACAACTCACAATCTCTTGAATTTTAAATTTGTGATGTTATCATCTTAATTTTTTATTTTTTTTAACACTCTTCTTATACCCTCTCTAATTATAAATCTTTTAAGAGTCACTTCTTGTTTATATCACCTATAATTGGTGTGACTTTTTGTCCTTTTTGTTCTCCATTGTTATAATCAATTTTTACTTTATTAGACATCAATCTAACATGATAATATTAAAAGTTATTTCTAATGTTATTTATAATAATTCAAATTTCATATTTAAAATTTTTTATTAGGAGTTGAATAATAATCATGCACTATAAACTTAGTTCATGGGTTTGGGAATGAATCAATAGGTATGGAATGAATAACATACGGTTGGTTTTATGTTATGATTATAGGAACAGTGTTTTCATTTCTAACTTTCAGGAATTAGTCATACCTTCGAAATATGATAGGAATGAGTTTCATTCCTAATTCAGGGGCAAGTGTCCGTGATAAGAAGTGCCACAGGCATGACACTTCTTGTCACGCTTGTGACTTACTTCTTTTTTCTCTTTTTTAATTAAATATAATCAATGAAAATATAATTAATAAATTCAATATAATTATTGATACCATGTGTAACACATAGCATAGACCTTATTTCGTGTCCTAGATCGTTCATGAAAAGGTTAAAATTGAAGGAAATGTGGAATATTTTATTTCGGTTCCATCTTGACTTTCGAAGCAATATTGATGGCCAAAACGAGCTCTAATCTTTCGAAACCTTTATGAGATGTGTTCACCGACACGTGGTTAATGTCTTTCTACAGTTTTCTCAAAACGTAAGCGCTCTTAACGAGTCAGAGATTTTATATTCTTACGAATGATATGAGCAACTATAGGAGACCTTAATTTTTATATATAACTTTCATACAGGCTATACAATATAATTAATTAATTAATTAACATATAACTAACTAATTAATTAAATAAAATCAATCAATTATAATATAATTAATTAATTGAGAATTAATTAATTAATTAATTACAATATAATTAATTAATTATATTTTCCCTCTTTTTTAACAATTAAATATAATTAATTAAAAATATAATAAAATTTGATGTAAAAAAAAATTAATAAAATTTTATTTCTCAATATTTTTAACAAACCAACCACTATCAATGGTAATGGTAATCATTCATTTCTTTTAACCAACTATCATAATTATAATGATTATATCAATTCCCATTCCTTACTATATTTCTATTACTATTTTTCAATATGAACCAACCGCCCCCTTATAGTCTTTCGTATCTTCACTCACATGAAGTTATAATATTTACCTTTTTATTCTTATACCTTCTCTGACTAGATGTTCCTTACGAGTTATTTTTCACTCACAATTGTTATCGCCAAGTCGTTTCAAGTCCTCTTCCTTCTAAAATGTTATTAGCTCACTAATTGTTCATCTCCATCCTAACATCGTATTCATGAACATAGTTTTGATATCATATATAACAATACAAGTTTAAATTGACTAATAATAACAACATAATTTCATGTTTTCAAATTATAGATTTAAAAATATTAATTAAGAACTTATACATGATATATAATTTTTTCATTTAGTCATTCTTGTTGAAGGTGAGAATTTGACATTCATGGTGTTAGAGGGTTCATATCCTCTATCTCAAGTACTCAGCTCTAACCTTATTTTCACTCCAAAACAACGTCTTTTTATGTTTGTTTACATTTAAAACGACGTCGTTTTAGGTTGAAAACAGGGTTAGAATAGGGTATTTGGGACAAAGGATCTGATGCTCATGTTAAATGCTATATATTTTGTTTTTTTTACTTAATTATCTCCAAAATGACATCGTTTTATTACATAAAATAAAACGATGTCATTTTGGGGTGAAAACAGGGTTAGAACAAAGTATTTGGGATAGAATATGATACGGCTCATCCCAGCGCAACCTCAGCCCCACCAGTGCAGCAGATGAATCCAAGCTCCAACCGCAGGCACAGCCAGCGACCAACGGTTAAGCCAGCCAAGTTCGTTGATTACGTAGAATAGAGTTGGTTACACAAGAGACAAAATTAGTTATGTACTCGGTATCATTACAGCAGCATATTACAGCTGTTGTAACTAACTCTAATATAAAAGGAATAGCGTGCGTACGAAAGGGCATGCATGGTTTAACAAATTCTTCTGCCTCCCTTCTCTTCTCTTCTCTTTTCTTCTCCTACCCTCTTCTTACTCTGTTTTGCTCTGTTCTTATCTATTACTATCGGTGCTCTACCATTGGTGCTTTTATTGAACCCTTCTTTCCAGGATGACCGAGGGAACTACCACCCGTTATAAGGCTTTAGAAGAATTGATCAATAATCTAGCTAAAGATGTGCGGGAGATGCAGACTACTGTCCAACAGCATTCCACGACCATGCCGCAACAGTCTGAAGAACTCTTGCGCAACAGTAACACCAATGACTGGATCAAGCAAACACTGGAGTCCATGTGTCAATCTCTCACACGATTGGAGAAACAACCATTGTCGCCCAACCCTTCGCCACCACCAGTTCTCGTTCCTGGTTCCTCGCCCCAACCAGGCTTGTTACCTACTCCGATTATGCCGGGGTTCTCAAGTAGCTCTTCTCACCCCCTTCCTACACTGTCCGGAGATAGCCCAGAGCATCCACCACGAACAGCACCACGGTTACCAAGCCTCGAGATTCCACTGTTTTCGGGTGATGGTGTTGCTGAATGGATTTTTCAAATCCAACGTTTCTTCGATTATCATCGCACTCCAGAGGATCAAAAACTCTCTATTGCCTCTTTTTACATGGCCGGATAAGCATTACAGTGGTATAATTGGCTTTTGACAACAAAACAAGCACTTACCTGGACTGATTTGATACGCCACTTAGAGGTCCGTTTTGGCCCTTCTCCATTTATTAATCATGAAGCTCTCATGTTTAAACTGTCACAGGTGACGTCGGTCATCACTTACATGCAAGAGTTCACCTCTTTATCCAACCGAATCAATGGCCTCGTGCTACTAGTTTACTCAACTGCTTTATCTCGGGTTTAAAGGACGAGATCAAACAGGAGCTTTATCTTTTAAAACCTCAAGATCTCTCGGAGGCTATTGGGATGACACGAATGATCGAAGATAAACTTTCTGCTACTCGGATTTCTCCCTCGCCTCGCCAGCACTTTCCTGCTCCTTCCTCGGTTCCCAATGTTACTTCACCTCGTCCCTACCTTACCCTACCAGCTCCCCAACCTACTAAACCATTTTCACCCAAAATACCTGTTAAGCGTTTAACAACAACTGAAATGGAAGCTCGTAGTGCCAAAGGACTTTGTTTTAATTGTGATGAAATTTTTTTTGTTGGCCATCGTTGTCCACGCAAACAATTTCATTGTTTAATTGCTGATGATCAAGTTGATTCTTTATTGAGTGATATCCCTACTGCACCTGTTGACACCATTGACCCTGAACCAGTATTTGCAAGTGAGGATCCACTTCCTACTATATCTTTACACGTATTCGAGGGCCATTTTGTTCCTTCTACACTGCGCCTTCAAGGTACTATCCATGGCTGATCCATTCTTATTTTGGTCGATGGAGGATCGACCCATAATTTCATGCAAGAAAGGGTTGCCCACTACTTGAAACTTCCTATTCAACGCTCCCAATACATGAATGTTACGGTTGGAAACGGTGACAATTTGTCATGCTCTGGACTCTGTACTCACATACCTATTAAAGTGGATGGCCATTGTTTTATCATCGATTTCTACTTACTTCCATTGTATGGTGTTGACCTTGTCTTAGGTGTCCAATGGCTTGCTACGGTGGGACCTGTTCTTTTTTTATTATACAAATATGTGGATGCGACTTGAACAGGATGGCAAACAACTGACTTTGCATAGTATCAAACCTGCTGGACTGGCGTCCATGACATTGGGACAGGTTCAGCGCTACCATCGTACTCATTCTATTTCCTCTTATTATCATTTGATTGTCAGTTCAACGTTGGACACCAACACGGTTCGCGTTGCGGAGGACTTGTCCCCTGCCTTTCGCTCGCAACTCTGTACT
>JANIPN010000007.1:3107044-3122335 GCA_027478595.1 Erythroxylum anguifugum
GTGGGAGTGTGTGTGCAGTCAAGAGATGGTGCTTTCTACGGTGTTGTGTGTGTGGAGCAAATTGATTGGTGAATTAACATAGTGGGTGTATTGGTTTCAATGTGGGGTCACGTGTACAAAGATAATAATTTTCCAGCTATGCAACTTCTATTGGTGGAACCAAGTTTTAGGTTAATAGAAAATTGATTTATGAGTGTTCTTTGGAGGTGTACTATTCACGGTTTTTTTAATTGCGCAGATGTGGTTTTGAGAAGCCAAGTTTTGTGTTATTTGATGATTGATTTGAGTGGCTTTGGTGTGTACGTGAATCATTGATTTATTGGAGGTTTCATATGTCTCTGAAATAAATTTTACTGGGCTGCGTAATCGTTCTTTTGGTGTTGAATTTCTACAGTCTGCGTTAATTACCTGTGGCCAATGGATTGTGTAATTTTCTTGGAAACTTTGGGTAGTGTGGGCAGCAGTGTGATTTGTTCTACTAAGGAATTAACTATGGCAAAAGTTTCCACCTGAGTTATTTGGAGAAGAAAAATTTATAGGGAAGTCTTCTTTGTCTCAAGTATTTTTGTTATTTAATTTTCAGTTGATCAAATACTTGAGTTATTTTATTTATTATTGTTTTGAGTGAAAGTAGTTAGACAAATCCTCTGACGAGGTTAGTACGAGGCGGTCGTACTATTGGGTGTGAAATTCTTTCACGGAAAGTGAGGTTGAGTGATAGTGTCAAGGGTTGAGTGGTGTTGGCTCAGTAAAGCCTTGGGTAAATCTATTATACTTCGGTGAAAGTTATTAAGTTGGGTGAGGGCCTTGCAGACGTAGGCAAGATGTGCTGAACTGCGTTACCAAATTTTTGGTGTTTTTATTATTTCGGTTTAGCTTGTTTTATATTTTATTGGTGCCAAAGAAATTTGCAGATAGTTTGCGAAATAATTAACCCCCTTCGGTTTTTCATATATCAATAATCCAATATCATTCATTCGATTGGTGGTTCAATAATACACCAATACGCATTCCTTTTCCCATCCTCAGGCTATGTTTAGGTGGACGTACAGTTTTTAATGGAATGAAATGGTTTATAATAGAATGACATGTAAATAGATGTAATATTAGAAAATTGTTGTTTGTGAGGGATGAAAGAGTTTATAATGTAATATAGTGAAATATTGTTTATCATTTTACATTCCATCCTAAACTTTCAAAATTGGAGGTAACTTATTTTTACTGTTTAGGATGAAATGAGATGTAATATAAAACCCTCCCCTTCTATTATATTCCAATTCATTTCATTATAAACCCGTCTCCTAAATAATGAAATAATATTATATTACATTCCATTCCATTGATAACTATCCAACCAAACATAATCTTGTTTTTTTTAATATGCAGGCCCACTCTGGGCGTAGGCAGGAAGTGCACCAATCCAGGATTCACTCTCATGAAGAACAAAATAAGGCCTGCTCTTGACTCTCTAACAAAACAAAATGAGGCAAAATATGGTTCACTCTTGGCCCTCATAAAGAATAAAATGAGACAAAATAGGACCTAGCTCACTCTTGATACTCATAAAAACCAAAACGAGGCAAATCCTCTTAGCTTTCTTTTTTTTACATATTTTTTTCTTTGATTTTTTTGAGTTATTCTCTAAATCTTAATGTTAAGAATTAATGCAACTCATTAGATTCTTCAATTGCGTCACAATGAGGGGCTTTAGGCATATTAAAATTTACATATTTATATATTGTCAATTTATTGGGGTTTTTTTTTTTACTTTACCCAGGTCCTATAAAACAATTGGAATGGATATGCCAAGAACGTTGGTATCGTTGCTTTTATCATTGATATTCTAAAAAATTATAATTAGAAGTATTTTCAAAATGATTTACGACTAACTTTGTATTATGAAAATATAAAAACCCAACACTTAAGCTATATGCAGAAAGCATATCTCGCCTGCATATAGCTTAAGTGTTAACAATCTCCTTCTTCATAACCTAACGTTACTAAAATACTCAAAAAGGAGATAAAAACGCATTTATTTTGACTCAGCAGCAAAGAAGTTTCCAACAGAATCTGGATATGGTTTCCAAATTAAAGGAATCCTGCCCATGATGCCAAGGAGTTTGGAAAAGGAATCCCACTTCGCACAAGACACTAGAACTAACTTCAGTAATAAATCATACTACCAGTAAATCAAGTCCTAGAATTCTCTGCAGGAAATTTTCAGTTTGGTTTTCCGCAAAAACAAATCTTTTTTGCCAGAAAAGAGAAAACACAACAAATCCTTTATCTCAGCCCAGAGTATATATAAAAAGAAAAAGAATTCAACAAAACACCAAAGGGGGAAGAAAAACAGTATATATAAAAACGTTGCCCTTGTCTACAATTTTCTCACCTTCTAGCAATCAAACACACCCCAAAACCATTTAAGATCCCAAATTACTAAAGAAATCCCAGAAAACCCAATTGCCAAACTCATCTATCACTTCAACATTACGATCAAAAACCCAACTTGCAAACGAAATCAGAAAGCCCATTTGTAGAGAGAAAAACAAATACCGGTCAGAGAAATGGCGTCCGAGAGAGTGTTGGCCACCGTGCGACAGAGATCCGTTCGGAGAAGTTCACCGTGCGAGAGCAACGTGAATTTGGGACGAAAGGAAGGAGGAGTCAGAGAGAAAGATTTCCGGCGTCAGGCAAGAGGGGTAAAAAAAGCTTACCAGTTGAAGACGACAAATGGCGTCCGATAGTAACGTGCGAGACCAACCCCACCGTGCGAGAGCAGCGACGACAGAGACCAGTCGGGGACGTCGTCGAACAGCAGTCGGGGGAGAGCCGGAGTCGGGGAAGAAAACAGAGGTTGGAGTCGTGGGCAAATGAGTCCAACGAAGAATGAAGAGGCGGAGGCAGAGTCAGACCGACGCCAGTCCCACGGTTGGAGGATAGACAGAAATTTAATGACGTTGTCTGTCGGTGGCAGGTGACAAAACTGGCAGAGACAGCAACCAAACGGCAGCAGTGACAGGATTTCAATGTCCTGTCCACTGTCCCCACTCACGGGGATAGTAACCAAACGGGGGGTAAGTTGCAAATAGATAGAGATGACGAATTCAAGTTTATAGTCAGAAAATATGCCCGCTTCTATAAAAAGAAGCTAATGAAAAAAAGAGAAAGAAACAAGAAAACTGGAAACAACAGGTTCCTGTCAAAAGGCAACAGCATCAATAGAAATACACAAAACAATCAAATCATATGCTATCACTACAAGAAGCTTGGACACACAAGACCATAATGTCTTCTTCTTTAAAAAGACAAGTCAGAAAATAAAAAATCCATAAAGCAAGCAATGACTGCAACCTGGTCAGATGAGGATTATGAAAACATTGAAGAAGAAGAGCCAGAAGAAGTCAGTAACATTTGCTTCATGGCTGAATCAAGAGATGATGAGATATGTTTCAAAACAGAGACAAGGGAGAATCAATGAATAGTTGATAGTGGTTAATTAAGAAGAGCTTATTAATTAACCCTAGTTATCGGATAATCTAGGAGACACTCACTAAGTTTAATTAGGCAGCCATGAGAGAGAAAAATAAGTCAATTTAAGCAATAATGACACAAGCTTGGATTATTTAACCTAGGTTATGTTATCCCTAATGATTACGAACCATTAGTCGCTACAAATGAATTTTAACATAACAATTACAAATTACATTGAATATTCTATCAATGGGTTTGTAATAAAACAATCTAATGAACGCATTAAAATCATCTTTTCATAAAACCCAAATCCATACACATAGGATAACATAATCAATTTCTAAAGTGAGAAATAAAACGACAAATACAAGGAGAAATACACTTAACTAGGTCATCGACATCGATTACACCTCCGAACTAATGTTGGAAAGCTACCCTTCTATGGGTCTCTCTATATGTGAGAGATTCATTGCACTCTCTTCTCTCTCAAAGGCTCCCAAAGATTCAGCCCAAAAACACTCCAAAACTTTCATCCAAACCTTTGTTCCATCACACCCTCAGTATATATTAAAATGTTAGGTTAAAAAATTAGGTGTGGTGGCATCTTAAGGCCTCACGAGTGTGAGAGCACCTGTATAGACATGAGGAATAACTCACGCCCATAACACTATATTGCACAGCCGTGAGTTATTAATTCACGGTTGTACAATAATTTGGCATAGCCGTGAGAATTCATAGCCGTGAGTGGCTGGTAGTTCCATCGAAGTGCAATCCCACTCCACACATGTTTCTTATATTTAATAGATAGGTTTTAATGCATGGGACAACTGGCTCCTTTGGTAGCATGAGGTGTCTTCTTCTTCTAATCCATGGTTGTTATAATTCACTCACGACTATGACAAAATTCTATCAAGACGTGAGAGGTCTTTATGCTCTTGATTCTTCATCTTCTTAGTAATTTCTTGTCTTCTTGTTTTAATCTTCCTCATTCTTATTCCATGAAGACAAGTAGATATGAATCTTTGGAAACAACTCAAATGTAGTGCTTCCGACTCATTTTAACTCTTTCGATTTCGAATTATGCCTAAAACCACATATGAGTCAAAGTGTCTATATTAAGCACTTTCCTAGCAATATTTACTAAGTGTTGTTGAATAAATTCATCGTCAATTAAGCACATATCACCCTATTTTTTTGTGTTTCTTCACCTAGAGCAAAATTCCTAAAAACATACCCATTTGAGAGAAAGAGTAGGGCAATGTTAAGAGTACTTAAGCCACTTATAGGTCATTCATTGGGGAAAATGACACTTTTTAGCTTCATGGAATGGAAATGTTAAGTATAGGAGGTGTTTTCCCTATTAAAGAAAGGATTTTCTAACATGAGTTATTTCTAGTTTTATGTACTTATTGAAAGTACAATTAAACCATGAGTCATAGACAAAGTTACCATGCTAAAGAAGGCTTTTGATGCTAAACATGGAATGTTCTTGTCTCTCTTCTTCTTTACCCTCAAGGTCAAGTTCAATATTAAAGTTGGACAATTTTACTTCTTTTACTTGTTTTTGTGATAATATCATCAGTCTTCTCTAGAGGCAACGTCTAATCCTTAGTAGATCTTAAATATATATATTTCAAAAAAAAGGAAGGTTAGAAAAGGTTAATGAGAAGGATGGTGAAAAGGGATAAAATTAAGATCCTTGTAAGGGAGCTTAGGAATTTTAGATGAGGATTAAGTAAAATTAAGAGTTTTATTAATTTAGGGTTTAATTAATATTTAATTAAATTATGTTATTAGTTTCATTAATTTTATTTAAAGTAATTTAAAAATATTAAAATCTATTAATTATTTAATTTTGAATATTTTTAAAAGATGATTGGACCTCACAGAATCATATGATGCACGTATGGCATTGTGAGCCTCAAATTTTATTAAAATATGATAAGCTATTTTATTTATTATTTTGGGAATTATTTGTATTTTGATATATTTGGTATATCTCTTATGATAAGGAAGATGATTTGAAATATGCATATCTTTTGTAATAAGGAAGTCGACTTGGCATAGGATTCCACTAACTATCTTGGAATATATAGTATTTTTGGAAGTTAAAATAGTGTGGAAAGAAGGAATCCTAAATGACATAGAATCCTAAAGAAGGAAGGAGTTGTTGGAGATAAACATATAGTCTATCTATCAGTTTGTTAGAGAAAAATAAGCAGTTGATCTATTAATTTTTGCAATTACATTTTTGGTGTGCTTATGTGATTAATTACATATTCCATTGATGATTTTTTTGGCTGCTATGCGTGGGTTTCTTTAGTGATGAATTAGAAAGTACATGACATATTTTTGTTTGAAGGCAATCCATGGTGTGACATATATCTATTGATTTTTGGCTACTACATTTTTGGAGTGGTTGAGAGATTAATCACAATGTTCTATCGTTGATTTAGTGCTATTATGTTTTGGGAGGTTTTGTAGAGATAACTTACAAGTGTGGCAGCAAAATTTTGTTTGAACACTCTCCAAGATTACGGTTTAATGTGGCTGCACATATAGGGGAGTCTTATATGACTCAAGTGTTCTTTTTTTAATGTTATTCTTGATTTAATCATTTGAGATATTTTTATCTTTGTCTTCATTTGTTGTTTCAAAATCCTCTATTGAGGTTAGCATGAAGTGGTCATGTGATTAGGTGTGAGATAACTTTTAAGGGTGCGAGTATGAGTGGATAGCGTCAAGAAGTGAGTGGTGTCAACTCTGTAATAACTTTGTGTAAGATTATTATACTTCTGTGAAAGTTGATTAATCTAAGTGAGGGCCCTGTAGGCATAGGTCTTGTGTAAGAACAAATGAAACACAAGGTGGGGACCTGGTGGTAAGTAGATAGAAGTTCCGTATGAGAATAAAGTGGACTTTAGGAAAGATGTTATTAATTCATTTGAAAAAGAGTTGCTTCATCATTCTGGTCATGGAAAAGACAAAAAGGATGGTGGTCTTTATCGACCTTAGAGATCTATCTCTTCTTAGAGTAAAGGAAAAATGGGAGATTCCCCATCAACAAACTCTAATGCCAAATAAACATACTTTTACTTTTCCTTATGGGAGAGGAAGTATCGAAAATAATGCTACTTCTTTTGTGGGCTATGGAAGGATAAATTTTGGTGGAAACTCTATGAAAAGGTTTTCAGTCCAGTCTTAACCCTGTAGAGTCATGTTAGACAAGAGTGAAATTCAAAAACCCTCCTTTAGAGGCCATATAATTGGATGGTTTGAGGTTGGATATTTTGGGATTGATTTGAAAGTTCGCCCTCGCAATTATATTAAAAGATGTGCCCTTTTTACTAATTGGTGATGTTATGCCCCATTTACGAGCTAAGGCTCCAAAACACAACGAATTGACAGATACATTTACTAGCTTAGGTACAGTGCATCAGCTTGATATGATGAAAAGTGAATCGAGATATAAGTCCATTTTAAAACAGAGGTGGAAAATATATTATTGGATTCACTCATATTTGGAAATATAAGCAATTCATCTCAAATTAAGATTCTTTTTCAGTGTTGATCCTCTACCTTTTCCACCTATGAATCAACTACCATCTTCATATTTATTTTACTTTTATTGCTAAACAAGGGTTGTTTCTATGTAGTCATATGGTTTATGTAAGGGGGAGATTGATTAAATTTGAAATATTTTAGGGGTTTGTGAATTTAATTAGGGATTTGTCTTTTGAGGATGTGACTCCTTTGAATGCATCTTATATGCTTTCTGCTTTTGGGTTTCTATGAAATATGTTGGGCAATATTTGTAAAGAGGAAACTTCTATTTTTGGCAAGGGTTTAAAGGAGTTAACGTCTAAAAGTATTGGGTTTTTATTTATGGGTTTTCTAAGGTTCAGGTGATTGGTATATATTTGGCTTTTCCTTATTTGCTGAATAGTATATTTGATGTGAAAATGAGGCTTTGGTGGATGATTTGGGAGTTTTGCTTCTGGATTTTGATTTACGGAGTTATGTTAAGAAAATGTTAATGCTTGGTTGAATACTTATAGGAAGATTCGAGTTTTATATGATTTGAGTTCTTCAATTTTTATCCTGGATTCTCTCTATATCATAGGCTATATGAGTTTGGTCGATTTGCTTTCACTGGGAATTTACTTAAGACAAGTGGGATGAAGTGGAAAAACTTAAATGATCATATAAATGGGATGAAAGATGTGTTGGTAATCATGTTGTTGAGTGGTTGTTGGTACTTTTCGCAGCGTATTATGTGGACCAAGTTTTGTCAAATGGAAAAGATCCTCTATTCTTCTTGCATAACCCTCATAGTCATATATTGTTCATTTTTTTAACAATTCATAGCTTGCTTTGGGAAAACTTAACGAGGAGGGAGAACTTGGTACTTTATGTTACAGAGGCTTGAGATATTTAATTTTGAATTATACAAGAAGGTGATATCAGTTTAGGGTTTACTAAGACATTTTGGATTAAGTGATGAAGAGTTCTAATCTATTGTTCAAAAGTATCCATATGTAATAGGAAGAAATAAAATGAGTAATTTACCTCATATAATGAGAGCTTTGGACCTGCACTTGTGATTTTTCAATGAAATCAAGAAAGGAAATCATCCATTATTAGCTAGCTATTCCATAAGTGATTCTAAGGAGGAACAAAATGAATTAGTTGAATTAGCTACCAAGATGCTGAAGCATTCATGCTCGATACATATTAACTAACAAAGGAATGGCAGTTATACTTGAAAAGTACAAAAACTATGACTTTGGGAGATGCCCAAGGGTTTACTACTGTGGACAGCCATGTCTTCTCATAGGTTAGTTAGATATCCCATGTTCAAGCATTGTCAAGATTTGTTGCCTAAGATGTGACGATAAATACTACCCTCGATCAAAATATCAAAGCAACATTGATGGAGCATACTTTGGCACAACATTCCCTCACCTATTTTTGATGACGTATGGTCATCGCAGAGCTAAGTTCTAAAAGTATTTTGGTTTAAAGTACATAAGCCTTGATAATTGATTGTGAAGTTTCTTTAGAAGAATCCAAAAAAGTGTATTCTCAGTTAAGGTGTTTCTCCCCTCAGAGACAATACCTTAATCATGGTTAGTGCAGATTGAGATTTCTTTAGGCCAAACCACTCCCAACACTTCTTCATCTCCTAGGAGAAAAGTACATTAAAAATATATGTAAGCAAAAGGAGAGGAAATAACTTTTTACTATCACGTTGGGGTCGTTGTAGTTTTCAGTTTTAACTGCATTTATAGCTTAACGCAAAGGCCTTTTTTTCTCCATTGCAACCTTTATCTTCTGCTTGTTTGGCTTTTCGTTCTGATCACCATTAGCCACTTCATCTCTTTGGTATCCTGTCTATCACCAATCGTCTCTACACCTCAGCTTCCTCCAATGATCACTAGCTTTTTTTTATATTGATTTGCCCCAGGAGAGATATATAAGAACTTGCTTATATTTTTCAACTGGTATTTATAACTTTGTTGGTGACAGTTGGCTCTTAACTTGAAAATTGACATTGACCTTGATGTTATTTGAATGTCTATTATTATGATTGTTTATTCAGTGGGAGTTTCCATTTCTCTTATTCAAAGGGAAATTTTGATGCGATAAATAGTGCTAAAAAGGGAGAGATTGTTAAGCTATTTTATTTATTATTTTAGGTATTATTTGTATTTTGTTATATTTCGTATCTCTTTTGACAAAGAAGTTGATTTGGAATATGTATATCTTTTGTGATAAGGAAGTTGACTTGGCATATGATTCCATTATCTTGAAACATGTAGTATTTTTGGAAGTTAAGATAGTGTGGAAAGAAGGAATCCTAAATGAGATAGAATCCTAAAGAAGTAAGGAGTTGTCAGAGATAAACATACAGTTTATCTATCGGCTTTTTAGAGAAAAATAAGCAATCCATCTATCAATTTTTGCAGCTGCATTTTTGGTATGCTTCCGTGATTAATTACATGTTCTATTGATGATTTTTGTGGCTGTTGTGCGTGGGTTTCTTCAGTGATCAATTAAAAAGTACACAATAGATTTTTATTTGAAGGCAGTCCATGGTGTAATACATATCCATTAATTTTTGGTTGCCATATCTTTGGAGTGACTGAGAGATTAATCACAATGTTTTATCGTTGATTTGGTGTTGCTGTGCTTTGGGAGGTTTTGTAGAGATAGCTTATAAGTTTGACAGCAGACTTTTGTTTGAAAACTCTCCAAGATTATGGTTTGATGTGGTTGCATATATAGGGGAGTGTTCTATGGCTCACGTGTTCTTTTGTTTAATGTTATTCTTGATTTAATCACTTTCGATATTTTAATCTTTGTTCAAAATTCTTTTTTGAGGTTAGCATGAAGCGGTCATGTTATTAGGTGTGAGTACGAGTGGATAGCATCAAGAAGTGAGTAGTGTCGGCTCTGTAATATCCTTGTGTAAAATTATTACACTTCGATGAAAATTGATTAATCTGGATAGGGGCCTCATAGACATAGGTCACGTATGCTGAATTGTGTTAATAAATTTCCTTTGTTGATTTATTTGCTACATATTAAGATCTTTTGCTTGTGATTAAATTCTAGAAAAATTGTAATTGTTAATCCAATTACTTTATGATAAGCAGCTTTGATAGAACAGGAATTTTGAGAAACTTTGACCTTTGAGTTTATCAAAATATGGCATAATGATATTACATTTTTATGTAGGATTCAACTTGAAAGTTCTTAAAATGATAGGGTTTCATTTGAATACTCTACAACATTAAGGCCTAACTTGTATTCATATGTAAATATTATAGTTAAATTTGACCTTTTGACCTTTACATTTTATTTTTTGTATAATTCAATAATTTTTTTACAAGTATAAGAATATGATTGGCCTTCACATGAGTGACTTTAATTGTGTGAGTTTAACATTTGAAACATGTTTGAAATAAATTAGAAATGTCAAATACTAAATTATTATTTTTAATTGTAACCAGCATTAAGAAATTAATTAAAAACTTGAATTTAAAGTATAATTAAAATATAATTTTTAAATATATTTATAAATGTAATAGTAGGAAACTGCAATATAGTATTTAAAAATGGTTTACTTATCCATCCGAAAATACGTTGTTAGAAATGAAGTCCCCGTACTCTTGAAGATATATTTGCATCATGACTACAGAAACTCTTTTTCTCCACATAACTAAGAGACTTCTAACAACGATGTCCAAAGTAGGAAACACATATGGTGGTCCTTGGTTCTTGAATCCGACAAAGAAAGGCACGGGATTTTCTGTCCATTTTATTCTGTTTCTATTTTGTTCCATAAATCTCAGTCATTCATTCATGCGGTATCCACGTGAGACTCACATAAATAGATGACTGAGATTCATAGGATAAGATAAGGACAGGATAAAATGGACAGAGAATCTTGGCTCGCAAGGAAAAGCCTCAAAACTAATAACAAGCAACAATAATAACAAGAACTAGAATAAATTCCACTAACACGCACTATTTAGAGAGATTTCAGTAATACACACTTTATCTCTATCTGATAAAGATACACTGATTACAAATAACCTACAAGTAAAGAATAAGCGAGCACAGACATTCACAAGATCAAGTAAATTACTCAGTAGCCTTAAAAGAACAAATCCAATCAAAATCGAGTTTATTGCTTTTTGGTTAATAATCCTTTCATAATCTGTAATCCACAAGCCAAAACAAAAAAAGAAAGAAAGAATTGCTTAAAGTTCACTCTCTTCACCCAATTTGTCACATCCTAACAAGTATGCAACCACAAATTAATTAGATTTAACCTAAGGAAATTGCAATTTGTATTATAAGCATGTTTGTTTAAGCAACAGCCTTCTTGGTCTTGTATCGGTACAGAACCCTCTTCTTCTTGTTGGAAGTATTCACAATTGTAAGAACAACCTTGCCAGGCTCATTGTTCTTGAAAGTGTTGCGGATCGACTCATCAGAAGATACCATTTTCTTTCCCTTTTGGATAATGATGGTGTAAGATCCCTCATCAGTTGGCACAAATTCCTCCTTGTAGTTAACTTCCCAACCCACAACACTCAAGTCCCAAAGCAACGCGGTTCCAACCTGAAGCAAATCAAATAGCATGTTAATCAAAAAAAAATTAATCCATTTTACTAATAATGCTCAAGAAATGATGTGTTAGGATTATGTTGTAGTACCTCAGCTGCAGGGATTTCAATGGTTTCTGTTGATCCAGCTTTAACAACAAACTCCGAAACTTCACCATCTTCGATGGAGAACTCAAAATCCCTAGTCCTCTTGAAACCACCGTATTGGACTGGGATTTCCCCCGCTGGAATATACCTTCATGAACAAATAGAATTCAGAGTGTGAGGGTTTGAAGAACTGAGGACACTAAGATGATGAGTATAAATTATTAATCCAACAAGTACATGCCAAGAGCAAGGGACAAGACGTACTTCAGCAGGGTCTCGGTAACTTTGGCCGGGCGAGCAACAACAAATTTGCTCTTGGTCCTTTGTGTTAGGAAGGGAGATAGCAGAGCATTTAGAGCATAATACCAGAATGGCACATTTATGAATATCTGCAATCAGCAACTCAAACATACGTAAGAATTAAGAAAGATAGAGACATAGGAAAGTAATATAGGAATATCATATTGGAAGCTCACGTTTCTTGCAACGAATTCGGGATAATTGTCCTGCAAGAGCTCCACAGCTTGGTTCATGGCAACCCTCAGCTCCTTCTTTGATGGAGATGGGGAATTCTTGAGGTCACTGATCTGAAGTAAAGAAGAAACACCGCCAGGCTTCAAGTCCAGCTTCTGGATACCTTTCTCCATCAACTGAAACCTCCACCTCAAAAACTTGGCACGGCTTTCCTTAGTCCCCAAAGCCTTGGAATAAAGCTCCTCATTTGCAAATGCTCCATAAACGTTGTAACACACAGGGTGGCCTTCACGATCCACGCCATCCATGTAAAAAGCTGAGCTCAAATCCACTTCCAGATTCTCGTTGATGATGGAATCAACATTGGACTCTTTTCTCCATTGAAGGGTCTTCTTGAGCATTTCAAAAGCTTCATTGACTTTGAACTCTCTAGCTCTCAAGAACTTCAAGAGGATTACATCTGTACCCTCTGCGCCTTTGCTAGGCAATAATGGGATTCCCCAAAGTGAGATATCCTTGTCGACAACAACTTTCGGTTCGACATTACCTTCAACTGTGCTTTCCTCCCGTTTCTTCTCTTCTTGACACTCTTGAGTGGCTTCTTCCTTCTCAACTTCTTCTGGTTTTGCCTCGTCACTCTTTTCAGTTTCTTCCTTTTGTTTCTCGCGTACTTCCTGTACTTGTTTTACATCTTCTCCCTTCTCTTTCTCGTTTTCCACTACTGGTTTCTCATCGTTATCCTCGTCGTTCTTTTTGGGCTCCTCCTTCTCCAGCAGATCGTTTCCGAGAATGGCTTCTTCAAGTTTGGATTTGAGCTCATCCAAGGCCTTCTTTTCATGATCCTTGAGATCAGATAGAAAGTTGCTCTCTTCTTTGTAAGAAGAGCTCTTCTGAATCGTCTTAGGCTCCAAATCATCACACACTTCTTTCACCTCTCCAACTCCATTGTCAACAATTTTCTCGCTCTCCATAACAGCCTTTTTGGGGTCATCCTGAGGAATAACAACCTCAGCCACCTGAGCTTGCTCAGTTTTAACTTCAACAGTCATTGTTACAACTGCAGAAAACAGCACAACTGAACCAACAAAGAACTAATCAACAATGATTCAGGCTTTGAGATGGAACTCTTAAAAGGATGAAAACCCACCTCTTAAATTCAAATCTCAAATCCTCGGATGTAAAAACCTGGGAGTCTGGTCTGGTATCGTTTGTCGTGCTGCGTGTCAGGCGTCGTTGGATAGGAGACAAAATGTGAGTGGTTTGGCAACGGATATATAAGTAGAAAGTAGAAACACCGCCAACGGTCAATTATCTGGAGCCAGCACAACACACGGGAACCGTTGGGTCTTGCTAGCCTGGAGGCCAGCAATGCTTTGGTTGACAGAATCCTTTGGCCCCACCTTTTGGGGTTTGGGTCTTACCATAATCAAAAGTGCGGGAGAGAGACTATAATTCAATCGTATTCAATTCAAACCAATTTCGTTTCAATTCGTTTCCCTTCTTCTGTACATTTTCTTTTAAGTTTACGCTTCCAAATATTATAATGATTGATTTGTAATTCAAATTTTATATTACAAGCTACAATTTGTTAAGTGACCGTTTCATTATAATAGTTTAAGTTGTTGTATAAGGCCAACTTAATTGATTTTATATATTCACCAATACACTCCCTTAATTGAAAGCCCTTTGGGCTTAAAACTTACACAGGCTCACTCTATCTTGTGCTGAATAATAGGTAAGTGATAAAATTTTGAACTCACGACTAGTTGATCACAAAGGCTCTGATATCATGTGAAGTGACATTTCACCACAATAGCTTAAACTGTTGTGTGAGACCAACTTAATAAATTTTATATATTCACTTACACAATTTAACGAGCATAGAAAATAATTAGCATAAAAGACAATCACATTTTCTCATTGACGTATCTTCTCTAAGTTGTTAATTGATATTTGCTTAAGAGACTGTTTTCTTTTATAAAAAAGTTAATTGTTTTACAAGAAAGAAGAGTTATAAAGTGCAATAGGAACATGACAAAGAAGGCATAGCCGTTACATATAGAAATGTGTGAAATCATACATATAACGAGACTTCTGATAGAACGAGAAATCCAAAAAGAGAGAAACGACTGTTCTTTGATTGACAAAATGCCTTACAATTATAACCCTATTAAGATTAAGAATGCCCATGTTTTCCAAAAACAAAAACAATCTTCAATTTTAAATCTTCTTAAACCAAGTTTCACCGGGGCTATAGATGCTGTTTCTTTACATGGATAGTGTAATGTATACATAAAAATCAGTTACTAGCTCGCTAGTATTATTTTATTAACCTCAAATCTTGGAAAGTGTATTTGCTAGTTATTGATACTATGAGTACGAGTAGAGAACAATTAGTGTAGGACAGCTTGTATTGTGCTTTCTCGTGGTATTATTTGCCATACTCTACTCGGCAGCAAAGCATCCCCGTGACTCGAGGTGTCTGCCTCCTACCACCTCTCAACATGGCCTCGACCCATTCGTCTGTCAGATTTTTGACCACTAATTTGACAACTTTCTGTAGTCAATCTTCATTAGTTGGCCAAGTCATGTGGTGGGTATACGCCTATTTTGTTATAAATCAACTTAGTATGGCAATTATTCCTACTTATATTCTAAAATTGCTCCTTGTCATGTTTGCTGGTACAAAATTTGTTAATTGGAGATGAGTTGTTGGCTGCACATGCAATGGGTCGAAACCTCTCATCTTAGTCCTCTCACTCATCAAGTATGATTTTCTAGGAAAAATAATGAACATGATGATACCTTGAATTACGTGTATATAAGTAGAGTCCAGATCATCTGTCCAGTTTTATAGTGTCTTATTCTGTCCCATGAATCTCAACCATTCATTTTTGTGAGCTCCGCGTGGGTCCTACATAAATAAACACGGGACCCGCTACATCGTTAATGATGATCGAATTAGTGTGTGACAGAGTTTTCCTACCCCTATTAGTGCTAGCTTGAATCGTTAAACCGTAGGCTGTAATAGTTTCACAAATTGTTAAGTCAATTAAAATGCATATATTTTGGACTTAATATTTATTGATTTGTGAAATTGATGTTTAGAAATTGATGG
>JANIPN010000007.1:3153210-3169644 GCA_027478595.1 Erythroxylum anguifugum
CCTACACAAGTGGATGGCTTAGATCCACTTGGACAAGGTTGGCACAGGATAACTTAGACAGGGGATCACCACTCCTGAATTTAGCCATGAAGGTGGGAGAATTCATGTGATCTAGATGGGGGGCTGAAGTTGACCATGTTTTGTGGGATGCTTAAGACTTTTGTATTGACTTTTGATTAAGGGATGGGGTTGGTACTTTTAGTAAAAGTAAATCATTACGTAAGAGAGCATGCTGCAAACTTATGCTCCCTTATCCCAATTGAGTTGCATCACCAATTACCAATAAAGCAAAGAAAAAATCATAAAAGATTAGACAATTTTCAATCTAATCATAAAATAAAAGCCATTCTTAGTGGAAACAATCAGTTTTTTTATTAAAGCGTGCCGGTTAATTTATTTCTTTGTAGCTACTTTTCAATTTTCAAATGACACGGACTGTGGATGACAACGGCGTTCTTCCTGCTTTCCCAAATGTCGTTCCTTTCCTGGCGGCCAACAATGTCAATAATGGTTGATAGAATATGGTCAAAGGAGAAACGTCAGCGTGCATGTCACTTTGACACCCTTTTTGTCCATTTTCTTAATTATGGATCTATCAGCAAATTATTTCCTTCCTAGAGACTTCCCATGGAGTCTATAAAAAGCCATAGAAACTCGTATTTCTCGTTCATTCTCATTCTTACAGCAAAGTTCAGATTTACCAAAGCTACCAGCATCCTTACATCTTCTATTGTTTTGTATCAATTGCTGTCGATTAACTGGAATTATTGTTATTGGAATTTGCTTGGAGAAAAGCATAAACTAGTCACAATGCAGAAAGGAGAAGTCAACTCTCAGATTAACAACGCCATCTATGTTAATGGAGCTCCTACCATCCCTCTTCTTACCCCTTACAGGATGGGGCAGTTTAATCTTTCTCACAGGTAATAACTTATCATATATGTGCCTTGCAACTTTCTCTGATGCTACAATTCAACTGGTTGATGTCGTTTGATGGATATTGTTCACCATCTACAGCATCTTCTGCCTCGAAGTTGCATTATTTAAGCATTTTGTGTTCTTGATCCTAATGAAAAAAAGCCCCAGCTTGTTACAAAGTCTGGTTTTGAAAAATCAAACGAGACAACTAACTGGTCAGTCATCAAAGTTGATCGAGTTCCTTGTCTCATTTTAACAAATTATTGTCTGCAATAAAAAATCTTAAACTGCATGTTTAGAACCTCATTATTGATTGCTACTGAAGACAATTGGCTGTTGAAAAGTCAAGAGTAAGAAATTCACATGCTTCGTTTTTTAATTTCATGTAAAGGTCATTCAAACATGTTTATGTTAATTTTCCAGAAAAGAAAATTTGAAGCCTACTAAACTATTATATAACTAATGATGGTTCGTAGAGTTGTTCTGGCGCCATTGACAAGAAATAGATCTTACAACAATGTTCCTCAACCTCACGCCATCTTGTATTACTCTCAAAGAACCACGAAAGGTGGCCTTCTCATAACTGAAGCAACAGGAGTTTCTGACACTGCTCAAGGGTAAGTGCTTCCAGAATCCAGTTATGCGATTAGCTCTTAATTCTTAAGTTGGAAAATATGGTGTTTATGTTGAATATTATCATATACTTGAATTTTTAGTTTTACACGCAATGATTTCTTCGGTTTCTTCTACATATTGTAGGTATCCTGAAACACCTGGTATTTGGACCAAAGAGCAAATTGAGGCATGGAAACCTATTGTAGATGCTGTCCACGCCAAAGGCGGTATCTTCTTTTCTCAACTTTGGCATGTTGGAAGAGTTTCAAATCCAGGTGAGCTTTTCTTTTATAAACTAGATCGAAAACTTTCATTTTTCTAAGTATTCATTGTCCCTAATCCAATGTCCATATCTTCTATATTATGGAAAGAAAAGATTGGGTAAAATGAATTGACCTTTATTTTTAGTTCCATGCAAAATGCTAATATTCACATGGACTGCCAGAGTAGAGCAACTCATCCACTGATATGGTTGGTTTGGTACAGGCTTCCAGCCCCGCGGACAGGATCCGATATCATCTACAGACAAGGCAATTAAAGGCACTGAGTACACATCTCCAAGGCGACTTGGAACAGAAGAAATTCCTCAAATTGTCAACGATTTCAGGATCGCTGCGAGGAATGCTATAGAAGCTGGTAAGCCATTCTATCTTCTAACTTCAAGTACCAGAAAATGTACTCGTAGATGTACCTCAAGTACCAGAAACGGTCCTGAATTTGGTGTTATGGTCTCAGGCTTTGATGGGGTCGAGATACATGGAGCACATGGTTACCTGATTGACCAATTTTTGAAAGATCACGTTAATGACCGAACAGACCAGTACGGAGGATCTATAGAGAACCGATGCAGGTTCGCACTTGAAATAGTGGAAGCTGTGGCGAATGAGATAGGAGCAGATAGACTCGGGATAAGGCTTTCACCATTTGCTGACTATATGGACACCGGAGATTCAAATCCCAGGGCTCTGGGACTATATTTGGCAGAGTCATTGAATAAATATGGGATTCTCTACTGTCACATGGTTGAGCCAAGAATGAAGACAGCTCCAGTAAAAGATGAAACCTCAGAAACCCTGTTGCCCATGAGAAAGGCTTTCAATGGAACTTTCATATCTGCAGGTGGTTACCAAAAGGAAGATGGAAACAAAGCTGTGGAAGAGAACCGGACAGATCTTATTGCTTATGGTCGTTGGTTCTTGGCCAATCCTGATTTGCCAAAGAGATTTGAGCTTAATGCTCCTTTGAACAACTACAACAGAACGACATTCTATATACAAGATCCTGTCGTTGGTTACACCGATTACCCATTTCTTGAGGACACTGTCTCGGTTTCTGCCTGAAGGGCAAGTTGAACTTGGTAAATTATTACATTGTCGTTGGTTCTTTTCCAAGTCGTCACAGTAGCATTGAACGATGTGTAAGACTTCAAACAGAGATGACCAATAAGAATTTAATACTTTTGTCTCCAATAATCAAATGATCCTCATATCAAGTTAAGCAATAATATTAAAAGGTATTGTAAAGCTCCCCTTGCCAACCGAAGCAAGTCTTCTGCTATTTGTCTAGGTATCGTCCAGTAGTGATCAGATAGGCAAATCCTCTGTAACTTGTTGAATGGTGTACCTAGTAATTTTTTAGGATAGCTTGGCTATTGATAATCAAATATCTTATTCATTTTAGAAATAAAATAAAATAAAATTCTGTTCTACCAAGAAGAAGAAAACCATATTTGATAAAAGATGAAAGATAGAGAGCTTTGGTTTTCATTGATTGATTTACAATGCAATATAAATGTCGTATATATATATCCTTTTTTTGGCATTAAAAAAGTAAATAATTACATATGAAATTGCACATTTACATTGTTAGAAATTTGTTAGATAATTTCTAGAAATCTACTAAGGAATTAGTTGAAATTCTAGGAAATATTCTAAGGAATAAGATAAAAGCAAACATGCGTAAGAGCCACGTAAATTGTGTATGACTTAAAAAATTTTCACAAATTGCTTTCAATAAGATAAAGACAGATGCCTGTTAAAAATTAAAAATAAGAGGAGTCTCTTAGATAATAGTAGCCTGTTAAACAACAGGAGTCTACTAAAAAATAAGACCAGTTAAAAACAAGTTTAAAATAGAAGGCGCTTATTGAAATAAAAGGAACTTTTAGCAAGCTATAAACAAAAGGTATTTTAGAATTGAAGAAGCCTCTTGTTGAAATGAGCACATACACAATATAATGCGGAAATATAAAAATTAAGAGGAAAGAGAGAATGACACATTCGATTTATACTGGTTCATCTTATAACCCAAGCCTACGTCTAGTCTCCAAGTATCCAACTTGAATGTTTCACTATGAAAATCTAAGTAGCAATTTGTCGAGCCTCTCCAAGCTCACAAGTTAATATTTTTGAAGGTTTTCCAACCTTTTAAATTAGTAGTATTTAGATAGCCTCTATATGCTCTTAACATAAAATGAAGTTTGCTCAATATGAGCTACACTAATCTCTCTCAAAGATATTTTCACTTTCTAAAGAATAAGAGATTTTTCAATGATATCACTTTCAAAAGAGTTTATGCTATAGCTGTATTTCAAAAGTCTAATCTATGTTCGCAACTCGAATTTGTGTTCGGAAAAGTTGTTGCTCCTTAAGTAGGCTTTTCTTTCAAATAGCTGTTACTTCACTTGCATCTTTAGTTAACTGGATGGATTTAATTCCAAATAACTTCGATGTCACCTTTGCCAAAAAAATCTCCCGATAATCACGCAGTTAATATATGACCTTCATAATAAGTATGATCCTTTCGGATAAACCATTTTTAATAAGGTAAGTTCATAAAGAATGTTCTTGCAAGAAGAAGCAGTTATTCCATGATTTTATTTTCTTTTAAGAATTATATTGTTGCTTATATATAATGAAATAGATCCAATTTAAATTTTGAAATATTATAAGGTTATTATCAGAATCGTTAAATGTGAACCTTGAGCTAACAGAATATTTGATGTGTTATCATCCCTCCTTAAGTGTATAAGCGTAGCAATCGTGAGCTTGTCTCGTAGCTATTAAAAGGAAGTGGTTGCTAAAAAATTAGCCATAACATTGACAACCTATCCAAAAACTGGAATATGTCAAATATATCAAGACTTTTTGACAACTAAATATTAGACAAAAAAATATCAATGTCAATATGCTTTATCTGCGCATGTGAAATAGGATCGACAGATAATAGTATTTCACCAAGATTATAACACTAGAGAGTTGATTTTAGATGAGGTAAGCCAATTTCACAAAGTAGTGAGGTGATCCAATAGAGTTTTATAGTTGCAAGTTAAATACTTTTGTATTTAGCTTCAGTGTTCAATTGAGCAACTGTGGGTTATTTCTTGACACTCTAAAAAATAAGGTTTGATCCCAAGAAAATGCAATAGCCATAGGGGAAGTAACAATCATCAAGACAACTAACTCAGTTAGCATCAGAGCAGGTAATAAGGTTAAGAGTGGTGTTTTTGGTTAAGTGAAGTTAATGAGAAGGTGTTTAACGTAGATAGCAAAGAATCTATTTAACCGTAGTTCAATCAACATTGATAGGGCCATATAAGAATTAAGAGACTTTATTAACAACAAATTGGATATTAGAATGAGTAAGACAAAGTTATTGAAAAATTGTACTATGGTATTCAATGGGATCTGAGAGAGGTGTGCCATAATTTTTAAAGCGAAGTAAGCCAAAGGTAATAGGAGTGGCCATAAGTTTAGAGGCATCAAAGTGAATATGGGTGAAAAGGTTATTGATGTATTTGGTTTGGATAAGAAAGAGGTCAACTTAAATTTTTGTTGCTTCAATACCATGATAGTAATGAAGGAAGCCAACGTCTTTGATGGAAGGGGTGTTGTTGAGGTCATTTATGATAGAAGAGATGAATGCTTTTGGAGAACATGTAACCAAGACATCATCTCATAAATCAAGAGGAAGATGGTGTGAGATGAGGTAGAATGGATGAAAAGTGAAGTATCAGATTTTGAGCAAGTGAAGTTTAATTCCTAGAGTTTTTGAATGAGAACATGAAACTAGGCATGAGGTGCTTATTTAAGACCATAAAGAGCTTTTTTAAGATAAAAGGTGAGGATGATGAGTTAAGTAGAGGTTGAACCATGTAAATAGGTTCTTGAATGCTTCCATAAAGGTACTATTAATTTTAAGTTGTCTAATGAGCCAGTTGTTTATAAGAGTAAGAGTGAGAA
This sequence comes from Erythroxylum anguifugum, assembly GCA_027478595.1. Classification (NCBI taxonomy): domain Eukaryota; kingdom Viridiplantae; phylum Streptophyta; class Magnoliopsida; order Malpighiales; family Erythroxylaceae; genus Erythroxylum; species Erythroxylum anguifugum. The sequence goes on from JANIPN010000007.1 coordinate 3,158,985, forward strand.
TGATGTAGATGGTGATGAGTTTGAATGTAATCGATACATAGGAATTTATGATAGCCTTTAGTGATAAGGCGAGCCTTATAGCGATCAAGAGATCCAATGGACTTGAGTTCACTTATTAAAAACCATTTACAACCAACAATATTAATATTAGGAGGAGGAAGGATAAGTGCCTAAGTTTTATTTGGGAGAAGGGCAATGCACTTGTGAAGTATAGTTTAATGCTAGTGAAAAAATTATTGACTTGAGTGAAGAAAGCAGGATCAGAAGAGGATTGAGTGGTGGTGGTAGGATTGAGTGGTGGTATTATAGGTGATATGATTGAAGAATTTTAAAGGGGCCCATATATTATCTCTAGTTCGAGTGACCATAAGTTGTGGAGGGGGAGGAGAAAGAGAAGGAGATAGAGGTGAGGGAGTGATGGTGATGATGATGGTTTAAGTGTAGCTATGGTTAAGAGAGGTGTGTCTGTCTAAGGTAGTGAGAGAGGTGATAGAGTGAGAAGTAAAAGTACGTGAATGCTTGAAGATGAAGAATTGTATGTAAAAGTTTGTTTGCGTAAGAAAAATAGTTTTAAGAAAGTCAACATATCTAGAGATGTAAATTTTGTGTATTTGAAGGTCAAGATAGCAATAACTTTTATATTTGGGAAAATATCTAAGACATAGGGAAGGATTTAGGAAAAAGTTTGTCATTTTAAGTGAAGCCAAGAAAAAAAATAGGTACAACCAAACACTCAAAGATGGGAAAAGTTAAGTTTGGTGTGAAAAACGAGTTTATATGGTGAGTGTTGAGAAGGATAGAAGTGGGCAATAAGTTAATGAGGTAAACACAGTTGAAAAAGATTCAAACAAAAAGGACTTGGCCAAAGATGCATAAAAGATTAGGGTAAGGACAATTTTGGTAATATGACATATTTTTCATTTGAAAAGACCATTTTATTGAGGGTATGTAGACATGAGATACGAGAGGTGAAGCCACGATTATTAAGGAATTGAATGACAGGACCTCAGACGAGTTATGTGCATCATCACATTGAAAAGTTTTTATTATAATGGAGAAATGGTTTTAAAAAATGACTATAAAAAAGCGAAAAAAATTAATTGCATAAGAATTTTGAGTAAGAGAAAAAATCCCTGTGTAATTACTAAAGTCATCTATGAAAATAATAAAGTAGTGACACTTAATTGGAGAAAATGATGAGGAAGGCTCCTGAATATCATATCGAATTACTTGTAATGGATATGTAGAGACATAAAAAGATAGTAAAATGAAAGAGATATACGTTTTTCTTAAAAATAAGGAGAATAATTTATGTTAGAAAGCTTTAAAGACTTTAAACAATAATATAAACTAGAAATAGTTACGTGAGATTGGTGAATAAGGCGTCAATTCCAGAGATTTGAAAGAACAAAATGAGCAATATATATAGTATGATTGTGAAAATTTATGAGAATCTTTAATGGGTAGAGGTTTTTGTGAATGTTACTCTCAAGAAGCGGTATCTAGGTTTGAATGTCCTTCATAACATAACCATATGAGCTAAATTCAATTAGGCATAAATTATTTCTTGCAAATTTAGCAATAGATAAAAGATCGATAATAATGTACGGAACAATTAATATTTCATATAAATAAAAGGGTTTGTTATGTGTAATGAGTCTTAATTAACCAATAGAAGCAAAATATCAAATGATCTAATTTTTGCCATTTGGTGTATTTGAACAAATGTGTCATTACAATGGAGCGTTTAGTAGAAGGCTTATAAGTTCAATTGAGCTATTAACATATTCAAGTATATTTAAGGTAAATACCAATTGCTACAACTAATATTTTCTATACAAAATAGTTGTTATAATTAAACACAATAGTCAAACAATTTAAGATGTTGAAGGATAGAGTGTATTTTGTGTTTTCTAGGAAAAAAAAGGGAGAAAGGGTATTTTTAAGTTCAAGGTACCACGATAAAAGAAAAAAAGATAAAATATAGAGATGTGGCTTGCATTGATTGATTTACAATGCATAGAGTCAACATGTTGAGCCCCGTTTTCAGAGCCCAATGATCTGGAGTCATAAAACCTGAGTGTATTTCCCTGTAGGGTCATTTCAAAGAAATCTCCTTAGTCTTCATTCTCATTCTCATAACATTTCAAACCACAAAAGGTGAGCCCACACCAATCAAATGCCCGAATTACCAATGAAGTTTTTAGAAAAATTGTAGCTTCATGTATCTAGTTTATTTTGAAATAATAATCATCTCATTCGGAGCTCTACAGATCAAGATATTATTAAAATATCGAAGTATGTTCAGTAAACAATCAATTCATGCTCTTCTAATCATTTCCCTCACTTTCTCTCCATCAATCTCTTTCAAATCAATACCAATTGATAAAAATTTTTATGGAGAGATAGAAAAATGTGTTAGAAATCTATTGGTTCAAAAATCACTTCATTTGGAGGTCGGATGATGAAGTTATGGCTAAAAGAATCAAACATAATTATGTCCTCAATCATATTGTACCTATCTTGGGACAATTGGCATAACTTTCACTAGATATATCAGATTAAGGTTGTTTTAGAATGGTTTCGAAGAGGACTTCTAGATCTACAACTTTTGTGAAGAACTTGAAGTAAGATTTTGCCTCTAAAAAGGTTAAAACTGACAATTTACTGTAGCTACACCGTGTACGGACATACATGTCTGCCTAACGGACATAGACGAGCTTGGGGTGCTTTCCAAATCTGAGAAGGTCTATTTAACGGACCTAATGTATGTTTAACGGACATGCACTGGGCTGGGGAGGTTTTTACACCTGTGAAGGTCTGTTTAACAAACCTAAAGTCCATCTAACGGACATATGTGTCACAAAATTCCCTCCAAAGCCTCTCCAATGGTTCCTACATCCATTTTAACATTACTTTCACTCATAATCTTCCCAAATTCACTTCTTCTAATGCAAAATCACTCCTTAAACATTCAATTACCAAATTGAATTCATTAAGCTCTCAAATCTCAACTCGGTTGATTCATCACATACCACTAATTCTCATCTTTCACTATAGCTGTCCTATATGCATCCTATGCTGCATTGCTAACTTATAATGATCGTATCTCTTAATTCCAATATCCAAAAAATGTATACTTTATAACGTTGGAAAGCTAAGAGGATAAGCTACAATTTTCATAAAGACAACTTTGGCTAATTCTACCTAGATCAATACAGTTTTTCCCTTAAGTTCATAACACAATTTTCACACTTATAAAAACTTGCAATATGCAATATCTCTTCATATCAATTTAGCTACTAAAAACTTTTCGTTAAACTCTTGAATCTCATCTCAATTAATTCATCCCATAAACCTTTCTAATCTCTAACATGTTATTCTAAAACAAACAACAATTTGCAAACTCAATGAAGAAGAATGTGCACATGCACATGCACATTCCACTTCCACAACCATCATACTCAACCTGTAAAATGAAATAATCATACACAAAAGGGAATCCTCAAATTCACATTCTCATCACTAAGCAAAGTAATATTTAAACAAACTTTACTTACATATCAACATACACATCAATAGCTTAATGTTTAAATACAAAGGATGCTCAATGTTGATATGCTTATAAAGCTATCTAATATAGTCACTAGCTTAGTATAAAAGATTTCTAGCTATCTCGAAGTCTTCCGAATGCCTTGCAAGAATCAACGATCCTTTCGTTTTGCACCTGAGGAGGGAAAATGATGGGTTGAGCTATACAGCTTAGTGGCTAATATATTTATAGCTATTAGCAACGAGCCACACAATCAAACATACATGCATCTATTCATATAGGCATACTCATCTTATCTTAATTTAGCAATAGAAGTTCAATATTCACAATTCCAATTCACAACTCATGGATCAATACATCATCACATAAACATATTAGATGAAATTTATCATCAAAGCATAAAACACAAATTGCATCATAACTTAACATATCAAAATGCAAGTGCACAAACAAATGGCTTGAGGGTTCCGTAGAATAAAATGGAGAAACCGAAGTTTACACTATGAACAAAACGAGTCCACGTTTCGGATCTCGTATGTCACAAGCAGGCAGCGGAGAGAAGGCTTTATGTTAACATGCACGTGACTACGAAACGGTTCCTCTCTTGCCCAAACACAATCAAATCTCATGCTCAATTCATTCAATCACAAGTTCATATTCTCATGCTTTTTTTTCTTTCCATTTAATAAAAATGCCATGATACAATTCTAAGGCATAGCATGATCATACTCACAATTCAATTTTATCAAATGTCATACATCAATATGCATTTTTCACATCACAACAATTCACAATTTAGAAATTCAAGCATATATACACACACATAGGTACATTGCCCATTTATACAATAATCATAAATATTTTACCCACCTAATTTCGCTTGCGAATCCAAACTCAAATTGGCCCTTCCCTTTGCTCTTGGGTAGGATTTTCTTGATTTCCTAAAAACAAACTAATTTTTCATTTAATTCCAATTCAATAAAATCCTTAAAACTTCAAAATCACAAAAAAATGAAAAAATTGCTAAGTTGGGCTTAGCATTAACTTACCAATGGTCTATCTAGGTTAGAAAAGCCAAAACCTAGTTTAGAAGCCTTAAAAATCAAATGGGTCTATCAATCATCTTCTTTCTTCATTCATTCTCAACACAAAAACCCATTTTTTTTACTTCCTTTTTCAAACCAAACAAGAAAAAAATAGCATAGAGCTTACCTTAACAAGATGATTCCTCTTCTTTTCTTCTTCTTTCCTTCTCTCTTCTCCCACGTTTTTCGCTATTCTCTTCTTCTCTTTCTTAATTCAAGACTATTTATTTGGTCTTTTCCCATTTTTGTCGTTCACTTACTTGGTCCTTCCAATTCTACCCCTTCTTTTATCTTTTATGTCTTTAACTCCTTTAATCCACTTAACACTACAGTAATTCTAACTAAATTCTAATCTTTTCATTTAATTTCAATTTCTATTCATGCTTACTAAAATGACTAAATTCTGAAAATAATCAAACAAATAAAAAATCAAACAAATCATAAATAAATAATTAAACAAATAAACTGATAAAAATTGAAAAATTTTGGGGTCCAACACAACACGCCTGAATCAGCCATTTTCTGATGTTAATCATGCTTATTCATTGTTTCTACAAGACGAGGATTAAAGGGTACAGACATCGTCCTCTGGTTTCTGAATGGGCTACCCTTCAAACCCAAGTTACTACTGCACCTGTCCACTCTGATATCTCCTTGTAGACCCTAGTGGATCGTGCAACACCTTCTAGTGTTGTCCCCATTGCACATACTGTGGTATTCTTGACCACGCAGAAAATAAGTGCTATAGGCTTCATGGATATCTGCCAGGACATCGACACTGTTGTAAAGGCAACACTTATATATAGACAACCCTCTACTTCATCTAACTATGTCGTCAATTGTCAGTCCAACAGCACCGCAAAGGACCCACTCCCCAATGAATCTTTACAACAACTCCTTCTTCGTCTTTTATGGAGGTAAATCAGCCCAAAGCCAACCTCACTGATGATTCCATGGCTCTTTTGCCCTCTGTATGCCTAATTAATGGTTCATTAATGCTAGAGCAACATATCATTTTTCTTTCACCTCTTCTTCTTTCATATGCTACCCCTCCCCTCTTTTTCCCTTCCACTGTTTTTGTACATAATGAAGCTTTTATTCCCATTCATGGCATTGGCAATGTGTAAGTCACATCAAATATGACCTTAAATGATTTCCTTTTTGTGCCTTCCTTTAATCTTGTATCAGTGCTAAGGCTCAACAAAACTTCAAATTATGTTGTGATTTTTCGCCTTAATTATTGTATGTTTCAGGACCCTGATTGGTGAGGGCCATAAAAAAGCTGGACTTTACTTTCTCAATGCTGGACTTTACATCTGCTACTGTCCTTCTTGCTACTTACTCACCATCTGGCATGCTCGGTTTAGCCATCCGTCGTCACCCATCTGGCATGATTCTTGTGACTATTGTGAAATATGTCACTTGTCCAAGCAAACTAGACTTCCTTTTCCTTTATAGATGTCCATTAATAACAATCTATTTGATTTAATTCATATTGATGTTTGGGCCAAACATGCTACGCCTACACGGAATGGTCATTGTAATTTTCTAAGTCTTGTTAATGACTTTTCACATGTGAACTGGACTTATCTCATGAAATATGATGCCTACTTTTACTTTTTCATTTTTTGGTTGATGTTCATTGTTCGCAACCAATTCCATGCATGTTTCAAAATAATCTATTATGACAATGGTTAATCATGTTTTTCAAAAATTATCCTTGACTATGGTATTTTACGATAACTAAGGGGATGTTTATTTCTATTTTTGTTTTTGTTTTCAAATTCAATAAAAACATCTGTTTGTTTGAGTTTTTTATTTTTGTTTTTAGTTTTAGTTTCTTCCAATTTTAAAAAATTATGAAAATCATAAAAAGTGATTTTTGTTTCCTGTTTCTGTTTTTTTAATAATCTGACTTACTATCATTTAAATATATATTATTTAATTATTAATAAAAATTATGACTAATTTAATTCAAGATTATATATTTAATAAATTAAAATTAATTATCAATAAAAATTATGAATAATTTTATTTTATTTTATTTAAGTTTTATAATTAAATTATATGTAATTAAATTTTAATAATTATTAATGCATATAATTAAATTTAAAATATATAAATATTCAAATAAAATTAATTTAATAATTGAAATATATTTCAAATAATATTAATTTTTAAATTATTTATTTTATGAAAATAACATAATTTTATTAATAATTTGTTAATAAATATTATATAAGAGATTAAATAAATTTATTTATTGAAAAATAATTTATCTTGAAGTTTTATTTAATATATATTTATTATCAATGATAAAAAATTAACTATATTAACATTAACAACCAAACAGGTTTTTTATTTTAAAAAACAGAAACAAAAAATTAAAAATAAAAACTAAAAACTACAATAGAAAAGCAGAAGTATAACCAATGACCCTAAGTTAAACCGATACTCCTTGAAATGAAATAGGTCAAACATAAGCACCGTCGTCTTCTCAATATGGAACGGGCCTTACGTTTCTAAATTGATCTTGCTTTATGTTTTTATGGAGATTGCGTACTCACCGCCACTTATTTGATAAACGGGACACCATTTAAAATCTTGACTGATAAAACTTCTTGTGAAAAGCTTCATAGATTGCCACCTAATTTTACAAATCTGCAAACATTTGGTTGTTTATATTATGTTTCCAATTCACATGATTACCCAAATAAATTTGAACCTCGAGCTAGATTATGCTTTTTTGTTAACTATCCCATAGGGAAGAAAACCTATCGTCTTTATGATCTTGATAATCAAAAAATTGTGTTAGTCGAGATGTTATCTTATATGAACCAAATTTTCCTTTTAAGACTAATAAAGCTTTGTATGACATGCATTCAAATCTTGCTGGCATCCCTTTACCTATTACTACTTTTCAATGTTACCTCAAAATTTATGATTAACGATTTTGATGATAATTATATAATATTTCAAAATTTAAATAAGATTTATTTCCTTATATAATTAACGGTCATATTCTCAAAGGAAATAAAATCATAAGAAATATGATTTCTTTCTTGCAGGAACCTTCTTTATGAACTTATTTTATTAAAAATGGTTTATCCAAAAGGATCCTACAAATTATGAAGGTTGTATATGAGCTCCGTAATTACTGAAAGATTTTTAACAAAGATGACATTAAAGTTATTCAGATTTAAATCCATTCAGTTGACTAAAGATGTAGGCGAAGCAACAACCAATTTAAAGAAGAGCAACAACACTTGTGAAGCAACGAATATACTTAGACTTTTGAAACATTTGAGCAGCATCTATATTCTTGAGAGTCATATTATTCTTATTGTGTCTTAGAAAGTGAAATCACTCTATCAAGAGAGAAATTGTTATTTTATTTTTCTGTGATCTTTTAGAAGCTTGTTATAGGTTGGAGAACCTTGAAAAATATGTACTCATGAGCTTGGAGAAGCTCGTCAAATTTAATACTCAAATTTTTATAGTGAAGCACTCAAGTTGTATACTTGGGGACTAGGCATAGGCTTGGGTTGTAAGCTGAACCAGTATAAATTGACTGTGTCCTTCTTCTCTCTCTCCTTATCTTTTATATTTCTGCATTATATTGTGTGTGTTCATTTCAACAAGAGGCTCCTTTACTTTTATAATAGGTCCCTTCTATTTTCAACTTGCTAATGGTTCCTTTCAATTTTCACAGACGTCTTCTATTTTTAAATTGTTTTAATAGGATTCGTCATTCAGTAAGCTATTTCATTTAAGCAGGGTCATATCTCGTAATGCCAATTGAGCATCCTGTCCCATATTACGATGATCAACAATTGGCTACTGTACTTTTCTAGGTCCCAATCTTCCTTTTTGGCCTATAAAGAAACAATCAACAGTCTCTCATTCCTCCATAAAAGCTGAATATCTTGTCATGACAAATGTTGTTAGCGAACTTACGTGGTTGCAAACACTCTTATGGGAATTTGGTATCCCTCCGCATCTTGCAAATTTCTCTTGTGATAATGAAGTTGCTCTTCACACAACAAATAATCCTACTTTTCATGATAGAACAAAGCACGTCGAAACTAATTAATTGCCATTTTATTAGGGATAAAATTCAAGAAGGACAACTTCAGACCACTTTTTATTTCATCTAATTAGTAGCTTGCCTGTGCATTTACCAAAGTTCTCTTACCAGCATATCATCCATAATCAATTGCTTTCCAATCTAAGGTATCATCCACAAATTTGAGCTTGAGGAAAAGTGTTATTCGGTCAAAAATATGATAAGATTATATTATATAATCAGTTGTCGCATTTAAACTAACTTAGGATAATTACATATACAGAAAAATACTTGTCTAAAATGGATAACTTTAGTTTACTTTTCTCCTGTTATCGTGTGATTGATTGGACACTCCTTGTATATATTCTGTCTGCCCATTGCGTTGAACCGCATATCAAACACTTTCGTGTTTCTTACGGCTTTCCCAGATTTCGTTCTTTCCTAGCCACCAAGATTGTCAACACTCAACAACTGCGAATAGAATACGGTCAAGGAGAAACGTCACTGTGCATGTCACCTTGAGACCTTTTTGTCCATTTTCTTTAGCATGGTTCCATCAGTAAATTATCCTTCCCACAGTATTAGACCCCTTGCAGTTTATAAAAAGCCATAGATTTTAGTGTTTCTCATTCCATTCTCATTCTTATAGCAAAGTTCAGATTTACGATATCTATTAGCATTCGTACATCTTCTATTGTTTTGCATTTTATTGTCACTGGAATTTGCTTGGAGAAAAGCATAAAGCAATTATAGTGCAGAAAGGTGAAGTCAACTCCCAGATTAACAACGCCATGCATGTTAGTGAAGCTCCTACCATCCCTCTTCTTACCCCTTACAAGATGGGACAGTTTCATCTTTCTCACAGGTAATTAATAACTTGTCATATATATGCGTTGCCATTTTCTCTGAAGCTACTATTGAACTGGTTGGGGTTGTTTGATGGATATTGTTCACTGTTAAGAGTCTAATGGTGTATATCAACACTTTTGAGGCAGAGAGAAGAGAAGAATAACAGGCAAATTTCTTTGTATTATTAACTCTTTAGATTCTCTAACATAACAACTGATTACAACTCTTTTTATAAGCCTAAACATTAGATGAAATCTTTAGAAATTCGTACAGCCAAAAAAAAAAATCTAAACAGCACAGAATGGAAAATTAGAAGCCTACTAAACTATTGTATAATTAATGATGATTTGTAGAGTTGTTCTGGCACCATTGACAAGAAATAGATCTTACAATAATGTTCCTCAACCTCATGCCATCGTGTATTACTCTCAAAGAACCACAAAAGGTGGCCTTCTCATAAGTGAAGCAACAGGAGTTTCTGACACCGCTCAAGGGTAAGTGCTTCCAGTATCCAGTTATACTATTAGCTCTTAATTCTTAAGTTGGAAAATAAGGTGTTTATGTTGAATATTAGTTCATATTTAAGTACTTGAATTTGTTAGTTCTACATGTAATAATATATTCTGTTTCTTTTATATATTGTAGATATCCTGAAACACCCGGTATATGGACCAAAAAGCAAATTGAGGCATGGAAATGTTGCGGACTAAATAGAACAAAATAAATTAAATTCTATCTAGACCAATTGGAGGCAAGCGCACCCCGTCGACAAGTAATATAAATCGGTAAGAACCGGATATCGTACCCAAGGGAAAAATATTTTAAAAACGCAAGACAATTAAATTAAACTATGAAAAATTACTCAGACGATCACGAATTAATTGATTTTGAAAACAAAATAAAATAAGTAAATCAAGAAAATATAAAAATTGCAAGATACAAATTAAAACGACTGGATTTAATCAAATGACAAAAATCGGTTAAGGTGTCAGATTTCAATTGGATTGGAAATTAAAATAAAATTGTAACAGTGGATTGATTTAGGAAAAACTTCACTTAAACAAGTCAAATCCAATGGTCATGGAAATTCCTTCTCTTTTAAATCCG
>JANIPN010000007.1:3279222-3298800 GCA_027478595.1 Erythroxylum anguifugum
AATTAAACCAACTTCATTGCTTCAGTTTTCATCATCTACACTGACTTCATCCTCTGCTCTTCTTCTTGCTGCAGAATTTGAACTTTCCAATCTTTGAATTATACTTAAAATCATCTCCCATTTTCATTTACTCCTAACCTTCTTCAGCTTTTTCTTTTTCTTCACTTTCCTTGTCAGTACAAGCTTCTCTACCATTTTCAATATAACAGGTTGCATAAAACAACACAAGTCAACAAAATTGTCAACGATTTCAGGATCGCCGCAAGGAATGCTATAGAAGCTGGTAACCCTTCTATCTTCTACCTTCAAGAACCAGAAATGTACGCGTAGATATACCTTCAAGTACCGGAAACGGTCCTGAACTTGGTGTTATGGTCTCAGGCTTTGATGGGGTCGAGATACATGGAGCACATGGTTACCTGGTTGACTAATTTTTGAAAGATCATGTTAATGACCGAACAGACCAGTATGGAGGATCTTTGGAGAACCGATGCAGGTTCGCTCTTGATACAGTGGAAGCTGTGGCAGATGAGATAGGATCAGATAAAGTTGGGATAAGATTTTCACCATTTGCAGACTGTATGGACTGCGGAGACTCAAATCCCAGAGCTTTGGGACTATATTTGGCAGAGTCATTGAATAAATATGGGATTCTCTACTGTCACATGGTTGAGCCAAGACTGAAGACGGCTGCAGAAAAACATGAAACCCCGGAAACCCTGTTGCCCATGAGAAAGGTTTTCAATGGAACTTTCATATCTGCGGGTGGTTACCACAAGGAAGATGCAAACAAAGCTGTGGAGGAGAACCGGACAGATCTTGTTGCTTATGGTCGTTGGTTCTTGGCCAATCCTGATTTGCCAAAGAGATTTGAGCTTAATGCTCCTTTGAACAAATACAGCAGAGCAACATTCTACACACAAGATATCCTGTCATTGGTTACACCGATTACCCATTTCTTGAGGACACTTTCCGTTCCTGAATGAAGAACACAAGTTGAACTTGGTAAATTGTCCGTTGGTTCTTTTCCAGGACACACGGTAGCATGTGTAAGACTTCAGATAGAGGTGGCCAATAAGAGTTTAACACGGTTGTGTTCTATACCTTTTTTTCTTAAAAATAGGTTAGATACTAATATTTAGAATATTTAAAATGAAATTTACATTTGTAGAATATTTAAATTAAATACTAAATAAATAAAAATTTAAATAGAATTAAATGTTGTAATATGAGTTTGTTATTTTTATTAATCACGTTGGCATTCACTATATTATACATGTGGCATAAGATAATATAGCACCCATATTTTCAAAATAAATTTATTTTTACTTTTTAATTATGATTATATTAATTAAAGTTAATAAACATAAATTAATTTGTGAAATTAATTTAAATTTAATCAAAACTTAATTAGATCTAAATTCCCAAATTAACAAAATCACAATCGCTGCCCACGTAACAACAAAACTTAGGGTGTGCTTGGTTTACTTTGAAGAATGGTAATAAAAATTATAACGAGACTTCCATTCTTCACCATATTGGGGGTATGGAGTATTGCCCCAAAAGGGGATATAAAACATTGTTGATTCAATCATAATATATTACCAATTAGGATTCGAATCTCCACGTTCTTTAGCATGAGATATTGAGTCTCACGGGTCCATCATTTCACTACCAAGGCATCTTTAAAGTGAATCGTATTTCATGATTATGATATCTATCTAGTGTCATATATGGAATTACAAAATAGGTAGAGTCTTGGAGTCTTTCTATTAATTGGTCATGTAAGCGTTCATTTTTATGCTTATCTTAATGATGGTTCAGTTTATGCATGCATAGCGAAAAGGAGAATTAGAGTAGTCTTAGCTATTAAATATTCCAAGATAAAGAACAATAAATAATAATAATAATAATAATAATAATAATAATAATAATAATAATAATAATAATAATAATAAGAAGAAGAAGAAGAAGAAGAAGAAGAAGAAGAAGAAGAAGAAGATTGAGAAAATTATAAATTCCATTGAGTTTCCTTACTTGATCAACCATCCCTAATTTTAATTATTTCAACTACATTAAATGATCTTTGAAATTGGTCAAGTCTCTCTAGTTTACGTGGGACACCCTAATAACCCCTAGGAGGATATATAGATGCACACAAAATAGACCTGGGCAATCCAACAATTCCCAAAGATAAGGCAATCATATATCACATTTCTTACTTCAAGGTAGTTTGTACAAGTCACAAATTACACATATAATATCCATACATTAAAAAAAAACTCATCTTACATTATGGTTAGTACAGACCATTCATATATGCTATAAAATTCCTTCTTAATATTTATGAATACAACATAATGTTTAGATATAAAATCTTCCAAAAGGTTACTCGTCCATCTTTGGCCATTGCGGTTGTCCTAAACTTAACCCTATTTATCAAGACCTACACGGAGGAAAAACTACCATGCTAAGCATATATAGCTTAGTGGGGAATAATGATGCAAGATGGCGACTACTCACAACAGTCATCTAACATCCACATGCAAATGATTCATGGCATTTAAGTGATGGAAAATACATTATATGATAAAAGTCATGAAATATCTTAATACACATAACAACATTCGAAATGAAATTCAGAAATTATTTATAATATAATTTTGCATCAAAACAAAACAAATATCAGAACATCTATAAAATTGCATGCTAATTTCTTCATATGTGGGTATCGAGAATAGAATAGAAGATACCTATGATTGGTATCTACAGAAGAGATAATAACCTCTAAAATAGAAGAGACGTAAGTCTCTAAACCAAAAGACACCGTAGTGTTTCAAAACAGAAGCAGTTGCAAACCCTTCTAGGCATACCTATTTACCTACAACTAAGACTTGGCAGGTTAAAGTTAATCATCTGAACATTATAATTACATGTCAGAGTCACATTAAAAAGCAACAATTTATATCATACAAACTCATTCCCTCATGCTTGCATTATAATTTGAAAATGTTTATCATGCCCAATCGTATTTAATTTGCTTTATGATCACATTTCTGTTCAATAATACATCAATGAAAGTATTAAAGTATATACACATTACATGCATGATAAATTTCATATTACCCTTTTAATTGGGTTTGCTAAGCTTCAGTGACATCTAAAAAGAAAATTTTTAAATAAAGCTCGATAGCATATAGGTGAGAAAATTTCATGTTTGGGTTAAGCACACGATGGCTCTAAAAATAGACAACCTAAATAGTCCAGCAACAAATTACACGACAATCTCCACTTGTTTCGAAATTTTTATATAGCAAAAGTTCAACTTAGGTTTTAAGGTCTTTTAGATATTTATTCCCCAATGTCTTAATTTTCTAGTGGCATAAATTTCATGTAATTTGGTTAGTTATTCTGGGAGTTATACCTAAAAGACTGTAGGATGTTCAAAAACAGGGACAACAGCTAGATCTTAACTTCAAGCCATAATTCAAAAATCTTAAAGGCAGAATACTTCATGAAACTTATATCTCTAGTTTAATCTCCAATTGGAATTGTCCAATTTGGAGGTCCAAAGGCCAAGATATGGCCAAATTATAGAAGTTTGATCAATAGAACCTATCCATCCAGCGAGGTACGCATCTCAAATTAACTAACTTTGGTCTTATCATGCAAGAGCAACACAAAAATACATCTAATTTAACCAACAACATCCCATTTGTTTATGGAATACTTCTTTTATAAATTCTCCTCACATCACGCTTATAAATCTAAGCAACATATCAAAAATTTCCGTACCTCTTGAAGAAGTGATCAAAACCCTTTTTTTCACTCCACTTGTTTCCCTTGTCCTTTTCCTTTGTTCTTCTTCTCCTCTGCACATAACACACCCATTCAAAACTCATCTTCAACAATTACATACATATAACAAAACCCTAAATGAAGAGAAAACCACTAACTTTTGCCTTCATTTCTACCTAAGCTTAGCCTGATTCCTTATATGTGTGATAAAGAAGATGGAATGGAGAGAAAATGAGGATAAGCAAATTTTGCATTGAAAACCCAAAATGTACATCCCTCACTCATCTCTTACATGCCCATCTCATGCCACACATGCCTCAATCCTATTGGACACACATGTTTTAATCTTATTAGTCACACATGCTTTAATCATATTGGTCACACATGCTTTAATCAAATTGGTCACACATGCTTTAATCCTATTAGTCACATATGCTTTAATCTTATTGGTCCATGTGTTGACTTTAATAAAATTGCACATTTAGTTCTTCTTCTTCCTTTAATTCCCATATTGGTATATAATCTCATCAATTAATTTCATTCTCATCCATATTTCACATCTAAGTATGTACGTCCATGTTAAAATGAACAAATTACCCATTTACCCATGTCTTTTACATTCAATACCATTATGTCTCTTACTATGCTTAGATATACTTAATTCTTTATGTTCACTGCTTAATACACTCTAGATATGCTATAATACTTCAAGGGTATATATTAGGGCCTTACATTACGGCTGCTTCTCTATAGTACCTGTTGTTGCTTCATTAATAGGCTCATGATTTGACTTTGATCATTATGGACCACTACCAAGATTGAGTCCTAGACTCTTCTCAAACATCTCTTTATCTTATTCCTATACTTGCTCATTCCTTTTTTTTGTCCTCATGACCAATTCAATTTTAAGTTTTTGTCCTTTTAACTCCATGGCAAATTTAATCCTCATGCAAATTCAGCTATACTAGCTCATTTTACTTGGGAAGTTTTTGTTTTTCTAATCAATGATTTCCATAATATGTAAGATATAGTTATATATCAAGCTTTCTCACTTTTTTAAAACATAATTTCATGTATGTTGTAGATTATTTCCTTTTTCCATGGCTTTTAGCTTTGCTAGAATTCGGACTCGTTTCAGTGACTTCACCAAGAAAAAGTAACTAGCTTTCCCATAACAACACAAAGATGATGAATGTGGAGCTATTTGGTAGCTAAGAAATTTGCGACACCTGATACTTTAGTTAAACCCATAAATGAATCCGACGAGCTCTCTTACTGGGATAGTTGCAAAAACCTCCTTCCTTATCTGCTTTCTTCTTACTTTTCGGCTCCTGCAGATGAAATTATGCCATTTTCACCTAAAATTTTACTGCTTGATCAATAATTTGGGACTCCTCAATGCTAAAACACCAAAAGAGCTACATTTATAACTTCTTCTCAAGTTTCAGTGCACCTGATATGTTTGATGTGTGCATTATAAATTTAAATTATATTGAAAATCTAAACTTAATATGGTCAAATAGTTAAAGTGTTTGAAGTGAACAGAATTTGAGGCTGATTTAAGAGAGAATTTGAAAGGACAAACGTTAGTCATTTTGGAAGTGTGACCTATAGATTTAAAACTCTTGAAGTGTATTTTTTAGGTAGTGAATGTTTCAAGTCATTTATACTTATTTATAAAAAAATTTATGGTTATTTAAGTAAAGGATGGTTAGAATTAACTATGTTATTTAGAATTTTGTTTTTTTAACTTATCATTGTATGAATTTCTAGATTTTTCATATGATATTTAGGCTTATAAAAAGAGTTGTAATTAGTTGTTATGTAAGAGAATCAAAAGAGTTAATAATAAAAATAAATTTGCTTGCGATTCATTTGTTCTCTCTACCTCAAAAAGTGTTGAATACACTATTAGACTCTAAAAAATTGTTATCAAAGCCATGACAACCTCCAATATGAAGCCACTCGAACAAGTTCCATTACTGCATCTTACGAAGAATAACTATGACAATTAGAGTATACAATTAAAGGCATTGTTTGGTGCCCAAGATGTGTAGGATTTACTAGAGAATGGCTACAATGAACCAGCAACAACAAGTAATATGTCGGCAAATCAGATAAAGATGTTAAAAGAGACCAGTATGAAAGATAAAACCACACTTTACCTCCTTTTTCAAGTAGTTGATGAATATAGTTTTTGAGAAGATTGTCATCGTGACAACAAAGGCATAGAAGATTCTTGAAAAAGCATACAAAGGTATGGACCGATTGAAATAAGTTTGCCTACAAAAACTTATAGGTGAGTTTTTGAAGTTTTAAAAATGAAAGAGTTACAATGTGTATTCGATTATATTACAAGGGTACGTATAGTGGTGAACCAACTCAAAAGAAATGGTAAGGCGATGAGTGATGGTCGAGTAATGGAGAAAATACTAAGGTCCTTAACTAATAACTTTGAGAATGTGGTGTGTGCAATAGAAGAGTCTAAGAAATTGGCAAAGATGACCATAGATGAGCCCTTAAGTTCCTTGAAGGCTCGTGAACAAAGAAAGAAGAAAACAAAGCAAAAGGTGTTGGAGGAAGCACTTCAAGCCAAGGTGACACTAAAAGAAAAAAAGTTAGACAGCACGGAAGGATGTCGTGGTAGAGGGCATAGTAAAAGTTGTGGTGGCTATAGAGGTTGAGGTAGAGGTTGAGGAGGAGGCTGTGATAGAGAACAATGGTAAGAAAATAAGGAAGATAAAGACCAACAAAACTCATACAACAGAGGTCAAGGTTGAAGAAGAGGAAGATCAAGTAATTACAATGTTCAATGTTATAATCGTAAAAATTAAGGCCATTATGCAGCGGAATGTTATTACAATGAGATGAAAAATGAGAATAAGAAAAAGGAAGAAAAAGGAGGTGATGGTATAGTGTTGTTAGCAAGGAAGGAGGCCTACCAAATAATGATTTGGTATGGTACTTGGACACCAGTGCGAGCAACCATATATGTGCCTACAACCACATGTTTATTGAGATACAAGAGATTATGGATGGTCATGTATCATTTAGAGATGCCTCAAAAGTGAAAGTTAAAGGGCAAGGTAAAATTTTCATTCAACGTAAAGATGGAAATGAGCGATTTATCCCTAATGTCTATTATGTCCCGGATATGAGGAGCAATATTTTGGGTTTGGGTCAATTATCAGAATATGGTTACACGGTTTTTATAAGAGACCAAATGCTTTATTTGAGGGACCAAAATAACCAGTTGTTATCCCAAGTAGAAATAACCAAAAATCACATGTTTAAGTTGGTAAATGTATAAGCAAGATGTTTAAAAGCTTGTGTAGAGGATAAACCTTGGTTATGACATTTGCATTTTGGGCATCTTAATTTTGGTGGTTTGAAAAAATTGGCAAATAAAAGAATGGTGAATGGTATACCAAACATAGACCATTACGATAAATTTTGTGAAGGTTGTATGTTATGAAAACTTCCAAGGAATTCTTTTCCAAAAGAAGCAAGATATCATGCTAAGAAGGTGCTAGAATTGGTTCATACCGATATTTGTGGTCCAATAACTCCTAACTCTCTTAGTAATCTCCGTTACTTTAGTATTTTTATTGATGATTATTCCCAGAGAAATTATGTTTATTTTTTAAGGGAGAAATTGGAAGCATTTTCTATTTTAAGAAATTTAAGGTGTTTATTGAAAACTTGAGTGGTGAGCGTATAAAGGCTTTAAGCCTAATAGAGGTCGTGAATTTACATAAAGGAGTTTGTAAATTTTTTTGAAGAGAATGTCATTAGAAGGTTATTAACTGCTCCTTATTCACCTCAACAAAATGGAGGAGTAGAGAGAAAGAATCGAACCATACTCGACATGGTTCGAAGCATGCTAAAAAGAGAAAACAGGTCGAAGGAATTTTGAGCTGAACTGGTGAGATATGCGGTGCATTTGTAGAATCGTTGTCCAAAGGCAAGTTTGGAAAATGTTACCTCACAAGAAGCATGGTGTGGTGTCAAACCAACGGTGGCACATTTGAAGGTGTTCAAAAGTGTAGCTTATGCTCACATTCTAGATCAAAGGCGCACAAAGCTTGATGAAAAAAGCAAGGAGCTGATTTTTATCAGCTATGATGAAAGGTCTAAGGCATATAATCTCTATGATCCCTTTACTAAAAAAGTACATGTGAGTTGTGATGTGCAGGTCAATGAAGAAAGCACGTGGAATTGGAGTTCCATGGAGGAGATGACTCATGAAGAAATGAAAGCAGTAGCATCAACAAAAATTTTCACACCAACAAACGTTACATCGACAACAACACAAGTTGGACCATCTTTAGCTTTATCCGATGATGAAGATGAACCAAGAAAACCAAAAATAAGAAGCTTGCGAGACCTATACGAGGTGACAAGTGAATTACACTTGCTGTGTCTTTTGGCAGATGTGGACGACATCACTTTCGAGCAAGCCATAAAAGATGAGAAATGGCACATTGCGATGCCAAAATGGGATAAAAACAATTGAGAAGAATGACACTTGGGAACTTGCAAAATTACCCGAGACCTATAAACCCATTGGTGTGAAGTGGACTTACAAAAAGAAGATGAATGCACAAGGTGAAATTGAGAGATACAAGGCAAAACTAGTGGAGAAGGGATACAAGCAAAAAGCTGGGATTGATTATGAAGAGGTGATGTGAAGTTGGAATTTCTAAATGGAGTGCTTGAAAAAGAGGTCTGCATCGATCATCCCCCTAAATATGTAAAAGTTAGTATGGAAAACAACGTGTTGAAGTTAAAGAAGATATTGTGCAGGTTGAAGCAAGCGCCAAAAAGCATGGAACACCTTAATAGATGCATATTTTACGGAGCACGGGTTTATGCAATGTCCATATGAACATGCGTTATATATGAAAGTAAGAAAAGATGACATTTTAGTTGTGGCCTTATATGTGGAAGACTTAATTTTTACGAGAAATAATAAGGAAATAATAATGACAAAGGAGTTTGAGATGATCGATTTAGTTATTTTCTCTGACTAAAAGTGAAACAAGATAAATATGGAATTTTTATATCTTAAGAAGCATATGCAAAAGAGATTTTAAAAAGGTTTAAAATAGAAGATTGTAATCTCGTAAGCGCCTCGGTTGAGAGTGGTATGAAATTGTCATGACATGATGAAGGCAAGGCAGTTGACACAACAATGTATAGAAATTTGGTTGGAAGTTTGCGTTATCTTACATGCACCAGGCCAGATATTACATATGGAGTTGGCTTGTAAGCCCGTATATGAAGGAGCCAAAAATGACGCATTGGAAAGCCATAAAACGAATTCTTCGTTATATTAGAGGTACATTATCTCATGACTTATTTTATTCTCATACTAATGAGTTTGATCTTATTGGCTATTTCGATAATGATTGGAGTGGAGATATGGATGATAAAAAAGTAATACGAGTTTTGTATTTTTCATGGGAAACACGACATTTACATGAATTTTGAAGAAACAACCTATAGTTACTTTGTCAACCTCTGAAACAGAATATACTACTGCATCTTCATGCATATGTCACCCCTTGTGGCTACGTAAGTTACTAAAGGAGATGAACTTTGCTCAAGAGAAGCCAAAAAAAAAATCAAGCAGATAACAAGTTGGTGATTGAATTGGAAAAGAACTCGATGCACCATGAAAGGAGCGACCATATTGATGTGCGTTTCACTTCATATGGGAGCGTGTGAAGGATGGTGCTGTGGAGATGACTCATGTGGTGAGTCGTGATCAAGTGGCAGATATATTCACAACTGCAGATTGAACTCTTCAACAAATTCAAAAAATTACTGTGGATGCCAGAAAGAAAATAATTAAGTTTAAGGGGAGATGTTGGAATTCTAAACAAAAAATGGTCAAATAGTTAAAAGTGTTTGAAGTGGACAGAATTTGAGGCTAATTTAAGAGAGAATTTGAAAAGAAAAACATTGTTTATTTTGGGTGTGTGACCTATGGATTTAAAGCTCTTTGTATCTAGTTTTAGGTAGTGAACGTTTCAAGTCATTTGAACTTCTTTATAAAAAAAGTATGGTTGTTTTAGTGAAGGATGGTCAAAATTAATTGTGTTTTTTATAATTTATTCTACAAATTTCTAGAGTTTTCATATGATATTTAGGCTTATAAAAAGAGTTGTAATAAGTTGTTACGTAAAATAATCAAAAGAGTTAATAATAAAAAGAAATTTGCTTGTTATTTTTCTTCTCTTTACCTCAAAAAGTGTTGAATACACCATTAGACTCTTTAACAAATTCCATCCCAGAATTCTTGACAGAGACTTCAGCTTGTGCAGGGCCAAACTTAGACGTGTCAAGGGCTTTCAGTATTGGAAAGACTAATCAGATATGTGAAGAAACCAGATGGAGTGAGCCTCCCTGGACGGAGCATTGCTGCAAGGGAGAGGAGAAGGAAGATAACTAGGAAGACATAAAGAGCTCAAGAAGCTGATTCCTGAAGGAAATAAGCTGAACACTGCTGAAATGTTCCAGGCTGCTTCCATGTACGTCAAGTTCTTGCAAGCTCAAGTCAACATTCTAGAGGTTACGGAGTCATTGCAGGTGGTTATTTCTCTATTTGCAGTGCTTCTGGCAGCTAGTTCCTTTTGTTTTAGCCTCTAGGCCATGTCATATGTATACTCAACTTTTTTTAGAGCATTAAATTTGATATTCAGAACTAGCATGTAGGATATGATTCCAATGCAGGCAAAGAAGGAATCAATAGTACCTAAAAACGAAGTCCAGCTACTTGCGTCTCCAGCAATACAAGAAAAGTTGTATTCATTGCAGAAATGTTTGATTCCTATAGAGGTTGTTCAGTATCCTCCTATGAACCATCTCTAATTTAAGATAGACAAACATTAAAAAGAGATGTCTTACACTAACCAACCGATCAACGAAATCAATTTTCAGGAAATGATGTACGTAGGGTGGGCATGGTTATGGCTAATTTGAACTTTGATGTAGTAACTAAGTGATAACGTTGTTGTATTACATTGCCCTGCTCTCTCAAGGTTCTGTTTGCTCTTAATATAGGATTTGGGTATGAGACGTCTATGACATTAAAAAACTCTTTACCAAAACTTGGGGACATGTAGCATTAATCAGAAGGGAATAGACAGTTCTAGCCCTATGTGCCTTATCAGGCTCGTAATAACTGTAACTTTTGCCGCAACGTGGGAACGTGGTTTATCCCACTTCCCATATTTCAGGAACTATGCATTATTGCATATTCCAGGCAGTGCAGTTTTGACAATGTTTTCACACCAAGAACTTGACAATGGCTTCCCTTTCTGCAAGATTTCTCCTCTTGGTCACGCAAGTTTTCACGTCGGTTTCTACAACACTTTCTGCAACAGTAATAGAGGACCTCATGAACTTAAAACCCCCTCCAGATTTCAACTCCACTATCTCTATTAACTGTATTAACAACCCTTCTCTTAGATACTGCAGCTCTTTCCCTATGGAACTCAATGAGATCTTCAAGTCCACCATTGTTGCAAGCCACCTTTGCAACGAATCAAAGAACCCAAATTGTGTTGAGTCGTTCCCCAGAATAGACCTTAGGAATCGTCCCAAGATTGCACCCCTTTACCTGTCGTATGATTTCTTTTGGAAATACTGCCCTTTGAGCATTCTATCGATTGATCTTGCAAACAACTCTTTAAAAGGCAGTTTCCCGTCTGATGTGCTGCGTTGTGCACAAATCCATGCTCTTGATTTGAGCTTCAATAGCTTTACAGGTGATCTTCCAATAAATAGCTTCTCTGTTCTAACTAACCTCACATCTCTCAATTTGTCACACAACCACTTTTTAGAGAGTGAAGTGTCAGAATCCCAGTTTTTCAAACGTTTCAACGCTTCAAGTTTTCTTGATTCTGGTCTCCTTGTGAGTCACAGAACTTATAAGGTGAAGGCTATACTTCTCTTAGTCGGATTTCCCATATTTGTGATTCTGATGGTGGGTTGTTTTGGGTGGTTATGTTTTCGAAGGCCCGATTACCTACCTAGGGTACTCCAGCAAAAACACAAGTTTACAAAAGCAATGTTAAAAGCAGCAACCGATGGGTTTTCGAAGAGAAATTTAGTGGTGAAGGGCGATGGAGTATATATGTACAGAGGAAACCTGAGAGACGGTACTGAAGTCGGGATAGAAATCTATCACGACAACATTTCAAGGGAAAGCTGCAAAAAATTTGTTGAGGATTGCAAGGTTCTTGCTCAGTTAAACCACAAGAATCTAGTTCAGGTACGAGGTTGGTGTAGTGACAGAAACTTCAGAGTCATTGTCACAAAATGGTCCGAGGGACAGAACGTTGAGATGTGGCTGTCAGCGTCAGCTCCTCCATGGAATCGAAGGTTGAAAGTACTTAAAGGAGTTGTGGAGGGCATGTGTTACCTTAATGAACAATGGCCTGAAGTGGGATATGATCTCAGGACACGAAATATCCTACTCTCTGACGATCTAGAGCCCCAAATATCAAGATTTAAGATTGAAGCCCAAATTGGCATCAACAAAAGTGCGTTAAATAATTTGTTTACTAGTTTTATTCTTTCAAGCTGTTACCTAGTATTGTGTTCGTGTCCATAACGCTGACATGCATTTAATGTAATGTGCTTGGTCTTTCCAGAGGTTTACAAGTTAGGAGTGCTTTTACTGGAAATGATAGCTAACAGAAGGCCACATGAAGAGTTTGCAAAAGGTGAGGCTGGTTTTATCGAGTATATCAGAATGAACTACCCTGCAAATCTGAATGATGTAATGGATACAAGGCTGAAGATATCGGATAATGCTTTCGATCAAGCAAAACAAGGGGTGGGGCTGGGATTGTTGTGCACTGATCAATCAGCTAGCAAGTACCCAAACTTGAATCAGTTATGTAACATAATTAGGAAAGCCTACCAGACTTCGCTTGTTTTAGCAACTCAAAATCATAGATCTCATGGAGGAAAAGCACACAAACGTGTTCAGTCGAGATAGAGATGACCAGTCAAGAATCCGAGTTTCGTTTCGTGCAATCTGTAAGTGTACTGACCTGGAAGAACATATTGTTTTGGTTGATAAGGATGCAAACGAATGTTGAAAGAACATAAAAGTTTTCAACAAGTGAATTTCCTCCAATGTGGTACAAGTCTATCACTTTCCTAATAGCTCAAAAGTCATATCTAAGGGGAAAAACAAAATCGTAGAAGATTTAAAATAAATCCTCAATAAAAACTTCCTCATATACAGAACTAAAAAGAAATTTGTAAGATATTCTATATAGAATCAAGATTTTCATCCGCACTAACCAATCCCTTTCTGCAACAATACCATTGAAAAAAGAACTGACCAAATTCAAGTGAATCATATAAGTAGATTACTGAGTCTTCAATTTTTTTTGTTCATGGTGGGTGTGGAATAATTCCACTTTATTAAATTTAACAATTTCTCACAAGTAAATTCATTCAAATCGACTAATCATAATCCCCCATTCAAACTCATCACTAAACACCACTCTAACCACGGACACAGGAACTGATTCTAATGGAATTTCATCACACTAGACTCTAATACTACTTACTGGAGAAAGGGCTAGAATAACTAGTTTTTAACAAACTAAGTTAGAATGGGGTAAATTGCTTTAAAATTGATGCAGGAGCAATTAGTTTAGTTTTCCTAGTTAATATTGGATTTCTTACTATTTAGTAATTCTTAAGTTATTGGGATTCTTAGTTATCATAGGATTAGCATATTACTTTTTAATTAGTATTTCCTTTCCTATTAGGAGTTGGATTAGGTCCTATATTAGTATAAATAGGCTGCCTATGCTTGATTTTTAGATATGTCTTTTATCAATCAAATAATTTTATGCTTTTAGAGGTTTTTCTACAAACCCTAAGCCCTATTTCAAGTTCCAGCTACAATCTGCATCAATTATAGCCTATTCTATTCTACTTATCATTGTTTTTCCTTCCCACACTACGTCAAAAATGAAGAGGAATTCCTAATCTACAGTAATCCTAGTAAAATTTCTACTAGTTATAGGTAAGCTACTAACAGAAAAACATAACATATTGAAAAAAAAACGCTTAATCTAAATAATGAAAACATTGTACGAGCATGAGTAAATAAGCAAATATAAAAGAAATAAAACACATATGTTTAATGTGTTCCTATATCAGCCAAGCTAGCTACGTATAGCATAATCAAAACGACAGAAAAACTATTGTACAATCAAAATTTCTCCCTGTACTATTTAAAATCACATTTAAATTAGACTGTCATAGTGGTACAAAAATTTTCCCTGTACTATTTAAAATCACATTTAAATTAGATTATCATAGTCATAGTATTCTTGAAAGGCAGTTTGCTGAGTTTAGGATGGCAGGAATGAAGCACAGTCCAGAATCAGAACTTTACAATCATCAAAATCGTTTCCCTGGGAAAAGAGGAAATATAAAGGCAAATATCATTTATTAAAATGCAGTCTGGAAGAATTCTTTAGATGGTTGTCAGGTTAGAAGAAGCACCTTTTGTACTAACGTCAGGAAAGTTCACAATTCATCATCTTATTATGCCAGGCCTGTTTGCTTGTACCTTCGATCTGTTCTTGCTGATCATCTTTGGCACATCAGGTGTTAAAGCATACATTTTAACAGCAAACAGTTCCTTGGGAAATCCCCTCTGGTCCTGAAAAGAAGTAAGCTATGAGCAAATAAACAACCTATATAGTTGAAAATAATTAATCTTTAGTCTTTATAGCCTAGCATCGAGGTAAATGCTAATATGGCTGGCAGTTGAAAACCAGACATCTTCAACTTCCAGCTGAAAAAGATGGACAATAAACCTAAGATATTCTCTCAAGCCAACCAAAATTCTAAAGGAAAAACAATCAGAAAGCAGCATTCTGAAAAGGAAATATATTCTTTTCTACTGATTGAAGCTGGATTTAGTTAATTCATGCTCTTAAACAGTTCCTTTAGCTAATTAGAACAAAACCACAAATGTATCTTTTCTACTGATTGAACCTGGATTTTGGTTAATTAATGCTCTTAAACAGTTCCTGTAGCTAATTAGAGAAAAACCACGATTGACCTAATTATACTAATAATAAGGAGAAATATTAGCTTATATTGAAATATAATCTTAAACAGAAACTTATGTAATTAGATTGTATAAATAAATTAACACACAAAATAAATATACAGTATAAATGTAAAGAAGCTAACCCTTGATTTGTATAGATGCAACCCACACCTACTAAAGAGCTCCTTGAAGTATGAATCAGATCTGGTGATGCTTCTATCATCTTTGTCTAATACAAATCCTGCCAACATGCAGTTTATAGTCAGAGTAACATCTAAACAATGCAACATTTGCAAGTGGGGCCACAGAAATCCACCACCAAGCTATATATCTTATTTCAAAAGAAGCAGACTAAATTATTAGCATTTTTTAATGTTTGGAAGATTTTGGCTGTACAATTTTGATGAATGCAATTGTAGCCTGAACTGTATTACAGGAGAACTTACACGAATGAATGTATGTTTGGGTCTTGGACCGGAGAATAAATGTTTTTAATGGGTAACACTAGAACTACAAGCTCAGTGGCTGTGGTGAATCTCTCCTACAACAAGAACTCACCTCATAACATGTCTATTTTCTGCTTATAGCCAGTTCATGCCAATTGTTCAAATTCACATGGAAATGGCAAAAAGTAGTTGATTTCTAACTAACATTGTATTATGATGCTCATGATGTGACTAAAACTTGGATCTAAATAAGCAAAATTGGCAGACTTAACATTATTTCACAAATTTGCTTTTGAATGTTTTCCTTTGCTTGAGAGATAATCTGGAAAATATGGCAAACTTAACTATGCACATTTGAAAGAATGGAACAGAGTACCATTTCTGGCAATGTTCTCCTTCAGGACAAAAAACCCACCAGGTTTGAGGCCAGTCTGCAATGAAAATCAGTTGCAGAATTTAAGACGAACAGCTTTTAGAACAACTTAAAGCACCATAACTAGAAGGAAGCCAAAATTAAAGTTGCAAGGAAAAGTTACCAATGAAAGAATAAGGCACACAACATTCTATAGGAGACTCTATTCAACATTGTTTTCTACTAAAAATTGAGCATAGTTTAATGTAATATGCTAAAGCACTTAATCAGGTAAACAAACACATTAAGAGTTGATGAACTTTCTGCATTATAAAGAAAGATTAAGGATGACTACAAGTTTAATTTTTCAACCAATGAGATAATTGACTGGGCCAAATAATGGAACATAATGTTTTCAATTCTTGAAACCATACCTTTGCTCTCTTGAAAAATGAGATGAAATCATCATCAGTTAAATGGCCAATACACCACTGGACCCAGATAACATCATATCTCCCTGCATCAGGCGTAAATTCCTAAAAGGGGAAGAAATCCTCATTTTGTGTCTAAAAGAGTATAAAAAGGAAAGCGTTTCCGCATACAAGATCAAAAGATCATTATTCAAAGATAGTTAAATTGCAGAGTGACTAGAAGGCTATAATCTCTCTTCCTCCCCCGACTTCCTTTGTTTTAACTTGCTAAATGGATTGCTTGAACAATACATCATATGTGTCATTTTCCTCAAATGAAAATGTTTACCTTCCAACAGATAATTTAAATTTAACTACTCAAGGATGAAGAATTAGCAACTTGAACTACTTCCGCCATGCTTGCAAAGTATTCTCAATCAAACAGTTCATTATTGTTCCTATGTCTAACTTTGTCTTCTGAATAAGTGTTAGCAACACAAGTCCAGAGTTCTGCTTCCACCTGGATACAAATTAAATCCAAGTGCTACCTGAAGTGGAATACAGAAAAAGTTCGTGGCTTTGTGTGCACCAGATGCCATAGGATTTTCCTGGACTAAACTTTCACGAGCAGCATCTAAGAAATGTGAGACAGGCTCAAGAAGATCAACCTGGAGAAAAAAGAAATGGAAAGGTAAAAGGAAGCACAGCACTAATCTCTCGGTAATGAGAAGGGCAGACAGGAAAACAATCTCAAGAATTTCTCAGAACTGTGCATATGGACGCTTTAGCCATGCAATGAACAAAAACATTGGAGACACTAGAATCAAATCCCATTACCTCATTGAAATATCTGATCAGAAGTTTCTCGGTGATTCTCCCAATGCCACTGCCACAATCTGTATAAGTTTTAAATTAATTGCCAACAGTATGAATGTGTTGGTGTGCGCGTAGATATATAGTAAAGCATGATCACTCAACATTTAACATGTTGAGATTTGGCCATAGACTTTTAACATCTTAAAAATATACAACGCAAACTAAAATTCACGAACATATACTCCTCGGGAAACACAAAGTTAATTAAGTAAATCAACGGAGCAAACAAGCAGGAAAAAATTACACAAATTTATAAGCACACAAAATCAAGTTGCATAACAGAAGAGTACCAAGAGCAACAAGATGACGATTCTTTCCAGCATCAACGAATAGTTCGGATAGAAGGGCTTGAAGAAAACCTTCACTGCCCTTGACGTCAGTGTGGCTAATAAGCCCGTAGCCTCCTAACACCCCATCTACAGATGCCTCCACACCCTAAACCAAGAAGAAAAGAGGCCCAGAAGCTCTATTTCAACTAGAACGCAACAAAACAAAACAATTACTCGATCAGTGCTTAAAGGGTGTAATACTTACTTCCCAGTAAGCAACCCCGTCGTGGTACCAAAGGGACTTCTTCAAGGTGTCTCCGGCGTGTTCTCTCCACATCTCGTCCGCGTCCTTGAACCGCCTGCCGCTGGAATCGGAGCCAGAGGCCTCCATCGGCGAAGCTCTCACGGCAGTGGAGTTGGAAGCGAGTCTGGAACAGAAGAAGAGTGACCCTAGTGCGGTTGGATTATGGAGGGAAACATGGACCGCACTGGTTGGTAAGCCCGTGCGAATTCGGTGCATACACAAAAAAGGATACTTCAAAATCTTGATGGTCGAAATCGTTTTATGACTGACGTCGTCTTCTTTCTTACGTGAGGCAAGGACTCTTCCGCCTGAAGTGAGATCGCGGGATTGAATCGCCCTTGTACATGTAGCCGTTAAAAATTTGGGACAAGAGACTTGTCTTTCGCAAGAGATTTATCCGGTTCGAGCGATGATTAATCTAGAAGTGGATGACTTAAAGGTGTCTTCTCATAGTTAAGACCTTCCTAATACACCTCGTAAAAAATAAAAAAAAGTCTTAATAAAAAACGGTTAGTTCGTTCATTTGTCGATAAAAACAAAGTCTAATTTGACCCATTTAATTATAAAAATTTTCAGCTACTTAAATTTTAACTTTTTAATTTAATTTATTTGAATAATTTTTATTATTAAAATTGGTCAATTTGTTAATTAATTAATCAATTTTTATAAATTAATAAGTTCTTATAAGCTTAAATAAATCAATCAATTAATTTTCATTTAACAATTACTTTTTTTATTAAACTTCAAATTCTTCGATAGGTAAAGAAAATCACTTTCAATTATATTTTAGATTATTTAATTATATTTAATCTTGACCTCATTTTATAATTACCAAATACTAGTTAACTCTTTTAAACGTTAAACCTCTTGTCTTGCCAGTTTAACTTCCAATCTAGTTTTAAAACATTGGTCAACTTCTTTAAGTTACATAAGGATATATTTGAATGAGTTAATAAATTAGTTAACAATTATGAGATCATAGGAATCTACTTACTTACTTAAAACTCAATCCTTAACCTTTCATTTCCCTCCAAAAAATATCTATACTTTATCAAACATTTTTCACTTTTGTTCCTTTTAGACAAAAAAAAATGATACTCACATAAACATTTCACGTGAGCATTTAATGATGGTTTACGTTGACCATTTTTGCATTTCCATTTCCCTCCATGAGCATTTAATGCTTCTCTTCGTAATGGAAGTCATGATTTACAGCTAAAATAATAATATTATTTCTAAAATTTAAATAGCTCCTTTAATGCTTCTGGAAACTCGTGCTTCTCCATTTCCCTCCATGAGCATTTACAGCTGATGCTATATTGATCACTACACTTTCCCTTTGGAACGTCAAATCTCCGTATCCATTCGGAGCTTCTAATCACTACACTTTCCCTTCTTTTCTTTCCATGTTAAGCTGAAACTGGTTTCACATAGTCATATCACGGGGTACAAAGGTGCGTCTTAATCGCAGTCCTTTATTGTTGACATTATTGCTTAAGATCTTCTGTCTGATTAATGTAATGCTTTTAGAACTTCTGTTTACGCAAAGCAATTAATGCTTGTGAGAATAATGGTTGACGCAGACTTTTCTACTAAAATATTCTTAATGTTTCTGAAATGTAAATGGGTCATTCTTCTTGGAAATCAAACACCTTCTTGGAAATGTTTCCAGTCGAGATTTGTGGAATTTTTATTCTCTCCGTGATCTTCGTTTTCTCTTTTTGTCTGTTTGGCCAGTTGATGTTCATTGATGTGTAAGTCTGATTCTCGATATATTAACTCCACTGTTTTTTTGGGTTTGGTTGTTGAGAAAGTTGAGGAAAGTGTAGGGAAAATCTTTACGAAAATAACACAAACTTTGATTCTTAGAGAACTATTTTAGAGTTCAACGCATGAGTAAAGGAGGAAAGAATATAGGACTCACATTCTTCACTTTACGAATCTTCTTGATCTTTTATTATTTCTTGCTTCATCATGCTCTTTTGTTTTGTTGTAATAATAAATTAATAATCATCATTACTC
>JANIPN010000007.1:3320780-3357194 GCA_027478595.1 Erythroxylum anguifugum
TGATCTAAAAGAACGGCGTGTTGCATTTTGATTATTTATTAATAATATTATATAATTGTATTATTTTTTTGCATTTAAATGTTGTCCCCGCCCCCCCCCTGCCTCCTTAAAGTTGAGTTTGGCTCCGTCCCTGAGAGCAGCCATTAAATTTTTAAGCACCACAGTTTTTAAAGAGATTACTGGCCCTTGGAAGAAGTTGTGGCATCTACCAATTCGTCCTAAAACGAAGGAATTTCTTTAGAGAGCATGTAGAGGAATTATTCCAATAAGAGTGGCCTTAAAAAGAAGAGGAATGACAATTGAGGAAAACTGTCCTTATTGTGATGAGGCTGAAACAATTTCTCATACATTGCTAGAATGTGATCAAGCTCGTGCATGTTGGGCTTTATTCAATTTATATCTTGTTGCTCCAAATTTTAATAACTTTTTGCAAGATCACTTGATTGGCCAGATAGATGTGGTGAGTTGGGCTTGTGTACTTGTGTGGCATTTGTGGAATGCTCAAAATTCCTTAATATGGCATAATAGAAGATTAGATCTCAGAGCTATTGTTGCTTCTTCAACCAAATTTGGCTTCTTCAACCAGATTTCTTGAAGAGTGGCAACATGCCCAATCTAAGACTAGAAATTCTGGACCAACAACAAGTGCTAATAGACCTGCTGTCTGTTAGTCAAGCCCAAATGCTGAAGTTGTAAAGTGCAATTTTGATGTTGCAATTCAATATGATCAGGAGACTATATCATATTGCTTAGTAATAAGGGGAGAGAGAGGTTAGTTTGTTAAATGTCTCTTAGGTTTTTCTATATTAAATTATAATCATCTTATTGCTGAAGCTATCGCATTCAAAGAAGCCTTATCTTGGTTAATACAATCTGGCTTCACGTTTGTTGAGGTGGAAACAAATTGTCTTAAGTTGATGCAGAGGTTCCATGGATCAAAAACTGGCATCAATGAGTTGGGAGTGATACTGGAAGAATGCAAATTAACAGCATGTGTTTTCAATCATTTACGTTTAAACGGATTCCAAGGCATGTAAATATTGTAGCCCACTTGTTATCTAAATCAGCTACTAGATATCCCAATAGGTTGAGTTGGGACATGTCATCTATTTTTTTGTTATACACTCTAAATTGTGATATTGTTTCGTCTTAATAAATAAATACTTTTTCTTCAAAAGAGAAAAGAAGTTGTTTTTGCTGCTCTTTGCAATGACCATTGAAACTCCTGCAAGGAATCAATCAGCCAGAATAGAAGCATATTAAAATCGAATTAATCAGAATTTGAATCAAGTTTAAATTTTAGTAAGGATAAAAATGGGTCGGTCTATGAGCTCAGACTTAGATGTTTTCAATTAAACCGACCCATAGATTACTCAAGCCCAGATTAACTCGAGATCTAACTCTTTTAAAAACACAATTGGTCTAGGTCTGAATAGCTCAGACTTAGATCTAATTAAAAAATATATTATTTTACATTTTTATTTTTAAAAATTATTTTAAAAAAATTGACTGACCAGCTTATAGCTATTCCTAAATTTGAGAATATTAATTTAATCATATTTAAATAGTCTATATCGGTCTTATTAATACATAAATTTTGATTTAATTGAATTATGAATTACATAAAACTTTTAATGCAAGATTTCAATCTGATTCTAAACTAAAAACAGAGCTTTTGATCTGCCGACTGAACTCGAATATCAGGCCCAGTTTAGGTTTTAAGGGGTGTAGACCCAGACAACTCATTGCTACGCTTCTTCTCAATTCTTGCACATAACCTAAGCCACACGATTATCAAGGAGACAGTAAATGAAACAAGAACAGCAAGACTCAGGACATGACTCCACATGCAATTCTATGGTGATCTTTAATTTCTTTCCTCTCGCGTTACGATTATGAAATCGAAATGTAAATCACTCTAGTTGTCAGCTAACATACAAATTATAGAGTTCGATGAGATGAACTCAGTGAACCGAAAGTGGAAATAACAGTTGAAAACAACATTTACTTAGATTTTACTCATTCCCTAACAGGTTCCACCAAAAAATTGTGGGATCGGAGCAGAAACCAATTATAATCACTTGACTGGTGCAAGAATTGTATACAGCAAAAGAAACAAAACAATTACGATGGCACCCACTAGAGTAAACTCTGAACTGTTCCATACCCTGAGGTTCGACCTCTCTGTTCTTTTGATGGGATCAACTTCTTCAGACAACGGGAAGTTGGAGTTACGAGGGTTCCAGGTAACATACTTGTTCGGAGAAAACTGAGATAAGATACCCTTTTTCCCTTTCTTCTTGAACTTTGTCCATGCCTTGTCCCAGTCCGTCGAAAACTTATCATCTGAGATCAGAACATTAACCGATTCAATTATGAATACACTAAAAACATCCAAGAACACAAACAACTCCACGATAAACATACACATACTATTTGAGTCTCCGTTTCGATTGGGTGGTTCTTGAGAAGAACATATAGTCCTTGGAACTGTAGATGAGAAATGATGACGAGAAAGCGAAAACGAAGAAGAAGAAGAAGGTGTGAATTTGTATATCGCCGACAAGAAGCCCCGACGTGTCGTTCTCGCAGTAGCTGTAACGGTTCCGACAACAATTTGAATATCCATTCAGACCCAAACCATAAAGATTCTACTGTTTTTCTAACCTACACACAGGCACCCCTCAAACTCCTTATCCTCTTAGTGTTCCACTACACTCAGCCTCAGGCTCACAACAGTCCACGTCATCTCATTCATTCCTATCTTCTGGGACCCATTTCAACTGGTTGATTGGTCCCAACCTGAAGCGCGCCTAAATTTTGTCTGTGTGCGTGTCCACGTCTGGTGTTCGAAATTGATCGTGGTCGGCAAGGTTGGCGTCAAACAGAAAACCTTGGAGATCAGACCACCACGTGTCCTTCACCAGTTGATTGTCAAAAAGTTTTCTTGTTATAAAGTGGGTCCACAATTACATCTTTTCTTAATAAATCTAACAACCGCCGGATTTTGGCGGGTTATATTCTAGGCCATTGAATTTTTTTATTTTTATTTTATATCTTTTTTTTTTGAAACTTATTTTATATCTTTATAATTATTATTTTCAGATAAATATTAAATAAAATTTTAATTACATAGTAAATAATATTTATTTATTTTATTAATTATTATTTTAAATTATAGTTATAATTTTATGATCTACGAATATAAATAATAACAAATTATATGATCTAACGTATTTTTTTGTCTAAATGTAATTTAAACCATTAATGTTATTTTATTATAACATATCTTTATAATATTTTACCCAAAATGATTGGATTTAATTTAATTACATTGAATCTGTTTTTAATATTTAAAAAATTGAATAAAAATTAAATATGTAAATAAAAATTAATTGATTTAATTTAATTTATAAAATTAATTATTTTATAAAATTGAATAATTAATTTTTAATAATAAAATTAAATTGAAAATTGAAAAAATTAATCGATTACATTTTTTAATAATTGTACGTTATTGCTGACAAAAATCGAAACATCGAAACGACACATCTCGAAGTGACTGGTAACAGGTAGGGTCTGGACATGAGTGGACTAAACGAAGTCACACGTAGCTGTCGCCTATGTCCCACTCTTTCTATGGATTGGCGATTAATCGGCTGTTTTAGGTTTCAAAACATCGGCGGCGCTATGAAGAAACAGCAAAGTCACCAGATCTCTGCATCACAGGCTCTATCTGTTCTATTCTATGTACTAAATAAATTCCATCAAGGAGGGCATAATATCTTTTTAGAAAAGTAAGTTTTAGGCATTGCATGCTAAAGTTGCATGTAATATGTTTTTTAGGTATATGAATTG
Source organism: Erythroxylum anguifugum (assembly GCA_027478595.1). Taxonomy (NCBI): domain Eukaryota; kingdom Viridiplantae; phylum Streptophyta; class Magnoliopsida; order Malpighiales; family Erythroxylaceae; genus Erythroxylum; species Erythroxylum anguifugum. The sequence goes on from JANIPN010000007.1 coordinate 3,324,639, forward strand.
GGAATTTGTCTAATGTGGTTTATGCCGATTAATTAGGGATTTGATTTGTCACATAACCCTTTATTGGATGAAACATAAATTAGGTATTGGAAAGGTTTCTTGGCATTTAGCTTGAAAGAAACCATGTGACTACTCAGTAAACAAAAGTTAAAAGTTGAAAAGTGGGAAGTACTAACAATGAATGAATGTATACCTCGACTAAGTGTTAAATACTTTTTACGGTAAAATTGCGTACTATTAGGCCTCTTTAAATTCTGTGTGTCAGCGAATTTTTACTAGATATTGTTGTTTTTGTTTTTCTGTTGTTTGATACTTTTTTTAGCTTTTCAGTTTTAAATTTTAAAATTTATTAACATTAGTCGTGGATTAAATATTTTTATCAATTCTAACTTGTATGTTTAGTCCAGCTAGTTCCAAATAAACAACAACAACAATAAAAATTCAATAGAAATTTTGCTGACTCGCAAAAATTGAAGAAGTTCAGTAATATGCAATCTTATTCCTAACTAGTAGAGATGGTGTTTTCAAAGGACCAGCGTGATAATGATGATGATTATTATTACATATGCAAATAAATGAATAAAAACTTATGGTTCAAACAATCCAAACTAATTCAATTAAAATATTAAAAAATATTACTTTGATACAAAATTTAACATAATTTTGATGGCAAATCCTATAAAAGAGCCCCTGTGTTTTTAATTCGTTCACCTTAGCCCCTGTGTTTTTTATTCTCATTCAAGATACCCCAATTAAGTATTTTCGGACAAATTTGCCCTTAAATTATTGAAATACATTTTTTTAATCTCTTGATTTCAAGGGCAAATTTGTCCGAAAATACCCAATTGGGGTATCTTGAATGAGAATAAAAAATACAGGGGCTAAAGTGAACGAATTAAAAACACAAGGGCTAAGATGAATAATCAAATATATCACAGGGGCTCTTTTATGTGATTTGCCAATTTTTTTTTTGTTATTATTGTGCTTGAAATTATTCTTCAGTTGCTCTTTAAGCTTGTTACTGCCATATTATGGATTCTTCTTGCTTTATTACATGCTCTTAGTTTCTTGCTCTTTGATATTCATTGTTTTCCTACAACATAAATCAATTAAAACTTCTCCCTACACCCCCACATACATGACATGAAGTTATTAATTTAATGTTAACATATGTTTTTATTTATTTTTCCAGATAATTAGTGGAAAGCTCAGATACTATTGATAGTTCAACTTGTTCAAGATGGTCCAATGATCCAGATTAGGCTGCTAGATTGGTTAGTACGAAGAATCATACTATTTATTTGTATTACAACAAATATTTGAAAAGGGAGAATCACTAGATTAAAGAAACATTTAGCAATGATCAAAAGTGATGTAAAACCTTAAAAGAAAGTTAGTTATAATGTGAAATGAAAAATAAAAACTTTGTTTGAAGAGTATCAGAATAAGAAGGACAGAAGCTAAATAATGAAGTACGAAATTGATATTAGAAGTTCTTTTTGCACTAGTTAGAGTGATACTGAAAATGTTTAAGATGAGATTCTTACCTAAGAAGAATAGATTTATACACTTGATGTGAGAAAGAGAAGAAGACATGTATCTAAATTTTTTGCTCTATAAAGATTTTCAAGCATTGATTGAAAGAATTAGTAACTAATGCAATAAAAGTTTATAATTTGCAGGCATGACCTAACTTATAAACTTGGTAATTCATAGATTGCATGTGTATTACTCCTCATATGATGTTTCCAAAGAGTTTGATCAAAAATTAGAAGAATAATGGGGAAAATCTTATAGTCAGATGATTTCATAAGACAATCAATAATAAAAGTGAAATAGAGTGATATTTTCTTAGCAAAGGAGGAAGGGAATTTAGGAATTATTCCCTTTACAGTCACTAAAAAATTCTTAATAATCAAACATTATGAAAAATTCTTATAGATAAATAATCTCTTTGGGTGAGACGGATCCATGCTTATTACCTAAATAAAGGGAGCTTTTCAAATATCATACTTAAAAGTAACATTTTATGAACTACGTTGTATATTCTCAATTTGAGAGAGCAAGTCAGATTGGAATTTAAGGTGGTGGATCAAAAAAAGGGTTTTGAAATGATAATTAGAGCAACAAAGGTTGTCCTTGTAGAATCACTAAGCTTAATGTTCTTAGGAACTTAATACCAAATAATGCCACAGTCAGATACGTCTATAAGAACAATTTATGTAATCTCAACAAAATGGGTTGGTTAACTTTTATAGCCTTCACCTCTACTTCCTTCATTAAATCTAATAAAGAAGATTCAATATAATGGCTAAATGATTCCTTAAGGAGCTTTACAAACCATTCTTACAAGCAACTTTTAAGGACCCGGTCCCTTAAATGAGATGGTACAAAAACAATGCGAATTAAGCAGACAAATCATAAAGTATGCTTTATCCTCATTCTTGCTATTATGAAGAGGATAAACGTAATTGATATATTAAATGACAATCACAACATTGTTAATTGTTGTGATCTGTATAAGCAAAACCCTGTTATTAGTCATTTTGAATGTAACTAACATGGAAAATGGTATAAAAACTCTATAGCCTCTCTTCTCCACATAGTGATTGGCTTGAGATAATCAACTAAATCAATCAAAGACAAAGTGTCTATAAATGAGACCCCCTTATTTAGAAAGTTACATTTGGCAATATAGTTTACTCAACATAGAGAGAAAAAAAATCAAAGAATTTTTCAAAACAAAGGCTTCCGAGCAATAATAAGTTCTACTTAACCTAAAGAACTTGATAAAGGAGTAATTGAATATATATAACATTCATTTTAGTTACAACTTAACTTTAGCTACCAATTTAGGAATCTCCGTACATTGATTTATAGGGAATGAAAGAAATAAATTATAAGAGCTTTAAGCTAAAATGTTTATTCAGATACTATAGTTGTAATACCCCACATCTAGCAAGTTCTCTTTAGGGTCCATCTTGATCATTTACCCTCCTATTCTAATCAAAGTATCACTCCTTTCAAGGATAATTCTTCTAACATCCTAGGTCCTCCTTGATTATAGTTACTCTATATTCCTTTGTAATCATTTTAGTGTAAGCTTTGTTTCAATTATATCTAGCTTTGCATCATACCTCTATAAGGAGCCTTTTTCTCTGATTAATACAATTTATTTTCTATAAAAAAAACCTACATAAACTTATTAGTACAAAAATAAGAGAAGAGAAAAGTAAATAATAACAGAGAGGGACTAAAACATAAGTTTAATATAATAATAAGTTAAAAATCTTTATATAAAATTATATGACGTCAAGTAAGTTGATATCCAAGTTAGTAAGATAAGTTAATAAACTTGTACATAAAACTTTGAACTTTATAAAAGTTAAAAAAAAGTTATGAAGACATTCAATTTTTTTTTCATTTTTATAAATTGAATATATTCTACAATTATTATATCAATATATATATATATTTGCAATAAATTTTTAAATTATTTAATGAAAATTTAAAGATAAGTAATATAAAAGATATTTCAATTATTTAATTATTATATATTGTTTAATTTTATTAAATTATTTCTTATTATATATTATTTAATTAGTGTAAATTGATAATTAAAAATTTTATAATTTTTAAATAAGCTAAGCTTGTAGAATTAAGGATAATATATATTAATTTTTATCTATTATTCACTTTATATTTTATTTCATTTTGATTACAATAAATTTGAAAGTTAATAATCTTGTTTATTATGTTTCAAATCAAAGTTTTCAAGGAAATCTGGGTCTCTCAATTAATAGATATAAAAGCTACATGTTTGTGTCTGCTATTGCTAATCATATTGCAAAGTGGCTATCTAATGTTTTAGGTCTCAAACTAAAGGATCCCCCTTTCACTTATCCTGGTATCCATCACTATTAAGAGACCATTTTATAGGGACTACATTTCATTGATTAAGAAGATATAGAAGAGAAAATGCAAATGGTTTAATAGAAGTCTTTAAGGTACAAGAATATTATATCTCATAAATTTAATGGTTAACCCATTGCATATTTATTACTCTTCACATATCTTTTTATCCAAGAGAATGATCAAAACTGTCGAGATGAAGATAAGAAAATTCTTGTGGTCAAATGACTTGAATAAGAACTTAATTACCAAGGTAAAAGAGCTTGAATTATGTATGGTAAAAGATGAAGGAGGTATTGGTGTTTAACCTATTAAAATCATCAATAAAGTCTTGATGGCTAAAAGAGTATGAAGGCTTTTAAAAAATAAGGAATCTTTTTAGGTTACACGGATCCACATATACATATTGAAAGATGAAAGCCTGTGAAATTAAACCAAAGTCTTTTAATTAATGGTCTATAACATAGATATTAAAGTTGAGGGGATGTTCTTACAAATATATCAAATATAATGTAGCATAAGATTAACCTCCAGCCACCATCTCCAGTGTCAACTCCTACAAACTAGAGCTTCTAATGGTCTAAATATGTGTATTGCCACTATTTTCGGCCCCTTTCTACTACTCCTCTAGTTCCTTGGTGTTTTAACATGATTTTCATTTGATTTTGTCACAAAAATTAATATTGTGTAACTATTGTCTTTGGGTTTTATCTATTTGTGTGGGTATTTCAGATTATTTCTGTGCTTGAATTTCTGCGCTGGGACTATGGTGAGTGGTGGGATTTCAAAGGTTTGCTTTTTTTAGAGTGTTTTTCGCTTAGCATCTTACTTACTCATATTGGTTTTGGCTATTATTATTTCTATGGCTAACAAAAACAAAAGTTTTGTTGTCATAAATGTCATTCCCATGATATTAAAAATCACGAAACATAAGTTAACTTGCTTTAGCTATTTTAATTGGTGTAAGACATTTATAATTTATTTATAGTGTATTTCTAAGGATCATCACCTTACTAATGATCGTCTATTAGATCATAAATTCAAAGAATGGTTACGAGATGATGTAACACCCTTTATACAGAACCTACAACCATCCACACATATAGTAACCCCATCTACACATATAGTAACCAAATTCCTATACATACATTCAAGGTATGCAATTTTATTCAATGCTATACATATACACATTATAAAACTCCCTAATGCTTAACATTATCATTTAACAGAAGTAAAACATCTTTACATTTTTATGGTAGTCCAAAAGAAAACATACAATTTCCTTCAACCATTACATGTACAATCATCTTTAACTAAAACTACCTTCCAAAAGTACTTTTTCTTCTATCTGTTGGCCTTGGTCCCTGCAAATATTCCATGTACCTCACTCTTATGACTTGGACCTACACTGATTAATACCCGTGTTAAGCTTGAAAGCTTAGTGGGGAAACACTTAGTTTGGAAGCCCACTCACAGTAACCATCCACTAAGCACATACATTCATAAACATCATGCAAATATAAATAGTGATGGAAGACTTAATCAAATAAATAATGTAAACATGCTTCAATATGTTGTTCATATACCATAAATTCACCTTCAAAAGTCAAACATTGATAGTCAACACTCAATGATACAAATTATCAATACAATAGCAAATACTAATTCATGTGCCAATTATTTATATTGTCATATTGTAATTCTTATATATATCTATTTACTTTACTTTCTATGTTAGGCCTGCACATTCCTATAGGTGTGGATAACGGGAACTATGGATATCCAAAGACATCAAAACTGTGGATACCTAAAGGCATCAAATTATAGATACCGCAAGGCATCAAACTGTGGATACCCAAAGGTATTGAATTGTGGATACCTAAAGGTATCTGTAGACACTGGTGGTGTCAAACTGTAGCAGGTACACTGTATCCCTATAGGCATGACTATCTATCCACAACCAAGACAATATAGCTGGCACTATAACATTTCCTTTAACCATTTGCAAATTTCATAATTCATATATTAACAAATCATATGATATACATTTAAAATCGTAAAATCTATATTTGCGTTCATACATGCAATTCATGGCTTACCACCCTTAGAAGGGTATCAAAATCACACTTGTACAATCATACTATACACATATGAGTAATGAATATGCATACAAATCATTTATGTACATGTAAATTTTCTTTGGAATGCATAATGATCAATCTTATATTTCAATGTTCAGTCTCCTAATTCACATGTGGTAAATCCTATTTCATTTATTTCTAGGTGTTTGAAACATTTTATACACATTAAAAAATGTTCAGATAAGATTTGGTAAACATTAGAAATGCAAACAAACTCAAAACAGTGCAATTTGAGCAAAACCCCAAAGTGGTCTAAAAAATACCCAAACTATCGATCCAAAAAAAATCACTTGATGGAGTCTAGTTTTTCCTTAATATTTGTATAGAAAAAGTCATAACTGGGTTTCGTGGTCTTTTATACATTTGTCCATTTGTTTCTCTAGTTTCTAAAACACCAAAGATCAGGCTATTTGGAGTTCTAACACATGAGCTATAGACCAAATATCACATGCTACTCCAAAACAGAGTCAGCATCAAGTTACCAATTTCTATCCAATTTCCAACATCATAAAGCCAGAATTAAGCCAGAGTTACTACTAAAGATTAGGTCACCATTTTCTATCCCAATTTCCAACATCATAAAGCAAGAATTAAGTTAGAATCTCCTCTAGAGATTTCTAGTTCTATGTCTTAGTTTTCATATGCAACTAAAATCACCAAATTTAGAATTATGTAGGCTGATTTGTGACCTAAACAATGTGATTGGTTCAACAAACCCTAGACAGAATTCCACTACATGATAATCTCTTGTCATATTCAACCAATTCTATACAAGATAACACCAAAAGAGCACCAAAGCATCATCCTAGCAACCATTCCACATCCAAATGAATCTTTTTACACATTCAAATATGCAAAATATAGAAATTAAGTGAAGTCCCAAACCTCAAAATTGACAAAGTAGGTCTTCTATTGCCTTTCCTTTCCTTCTTCTTTGGCTTTCTTGACTCACCAAGTAGAAATATCACAAATACACATCTCAATCCCACTTCCAAACTTATAATTCTAGTTCTTCATAATCAAAGCAAGAAAAGGTAAAGGTGAAGAGAAAATCCCTAACTTTTACCTTAATTTCCACCTAAGATTGGCTTAATTTCTTACGTGAAAAATGATGGGATGAAGAAGGTAAAATGGAGAGGAGAAAAATCTGAACTTAAAACCTCCAAAATGTCATACATCCCCCCTCTCAATATGCCCATTCATGCAGCTTTAAATACTCACACATATGCTTAATTCCTATTAGACACACATGCTTTATTATTATTGGTCACACATGCCTTAATCCAATTGGTCCATGTGTTAACTTTAGAAAAATTGCATATTGGTCCTTCTTCTTCTTCCTTTACTTCCCACATTAGCCTACAATATTATCAATTAATTTCATTCCCCTATGTCTCAATTTTATAATGGAATCATCCAATTTGGAGGTCTAAAGACCAAGATATGCCCATATTACAAAAGTATGTTCATGTGGAAATGAACAAATTACCCATTTACCCACGTCTTTCACATTAAGTACCATTACGTCTCTTACTATGCTTAGATGAGCTTAATTTATTATGTTTACTTTTTAATACACCCTAGAAATGCTATCATACTTCTAAGGCATATATTGGGGCCTAACAGATGATGCCCGATTATTCTTACAAATTTGGAACTCTATTGATAATGAAGTATTCAGTCTCATTAATCATTATGAGTATGTCAAAGAATTAATAAGTTATTTGGAATTTTTGTTTTTTGTAAAAGGAAATATTTCTCAAATTTATGAAGTGTGTAACGGATTTATCAGGCTGAATAACAAGACCAATCCCTTCAAGCTTATTTTATAAATTTCAAAAGATCTATAAATAATTAAATATTTTGTTATCATTTATCCTTGATATTAAAGTCCAATAAGCCCAACAAAAGCAGATGGAAATCAAGAGTTTTTAGCTAGACTTAACTTACAGTTCGAGATTACTGAGGCTTATATTCTTTCTAGCACCGAAATTTCCTCCTTGCATAAGTTTTTAATTGGGATACTCTTTATAGACACTAGCGTATTTGTTACTCCTACCACTCAGGCCTCTAATGCTCTTGTGAGTCAAAATATTAGTTATTGTTAATAAGTTTTATAATGAAAACTTTCAATATCGCAAGTATACAAATTTTAACTTGTAGTACAAAAGGTATCGTTCTCACAACGACTAATTAGACACCTAATAACTTGAATAAAACTTTTTCTAAGATATTAAAGATTGATTTGAATTTAAATAAATAACTGAAATTGAAACAACTAATAAAACAAAACAAGTAAATAATTGAGTTGCCTATAAAAATAAGGTTAATCAAAGTTTGGAGACTTAGGAATTATTTTATCCTTGTTTTTTTTCCCTTTATCTTATTGATTCAATTATGCTTGATCCTAGATATCATACGGTTTTGATTAACCCCTCTGAAGATCTAGTCAAGTAATCGTAATTGAATCCAAAAAGATAATATTGTAATCCTCAATTCACAAAACTACTCATAATTTTTCAATTAGATCTGAAGCAATCCTAAGGATAATTAATTTCACAACTCATATCACTCTTTAGTTGTTAATTAATCTAATAATTATAGGTATACTAGGCTACCAACTCTTGTTGCGCACCTTAACACATATAACTTGATTCATTCTCTCAATTTATTACTAACTATAAGCATAACCATTATAATAAAGCATTGATAGGTGTATCAAATTAAAAAAAATCATGTTTAACATCATAAAAATCCAAATAAACATCCAAGAAAATGAAAAAAATAAAGGGAAAAGAAGGAAAAATTAGTAGGAGTCTGGATCTGGAAATTTGGAATTCTTTGAAGCTCTGTTGATGTCTCCTCTTGATCTTCTTTTAATCTAGTGGTTGTTGCCTTTTTTGTGCTTTTCTTGTTCTTTTATAGTGTATGAGGCTTCTAGGGTTATTTCTAGGCTTCTCCCATTTAATTAGGTTCCAAAAAAGACCTAAAACATCAAAAGTTGAAAAATCTCTAAAGCTGGAAAGACCATGCACGATCGTGACCTAAATAGTTTCCCAACCTTTGTCATGATCGTGACAGAAGCTCCATATATATAGATTGTTCTTCACCTATCATGATCGTGCACGAGGCACGATCGTGCCATGCCTGCATGCATCAAAAACCTCATATTTTCTTCACATTCTTGTTTTTATAAACTCACAAACACATCAAGCACCTCTTGAAACATAAAATTAAGATCAAATTCTTGCTCTAAACCAATTAAACACCTAGAACACATACAAACACTAACAATAACACAATTCTAAACTTATACACATGATAATTATCTAAGAAAACACTTAAAAACACACTTAATCACCTAAAAAATTTAATCTACACTTATTAGTTATGACTATGGAAAATCATCCCATTGGAATACTAACAAAGGACAAATAGAAAATTAGAATCAAGATATAGGAGGAATCATCTACGAATATTGTCATAAAATAGGTCGCATCAAATATTCTTATCTAAAGCTACAAAATAAAAAAAAATAACTCAGATCATATAGTAGCTACTACTACGCCATATAGCTCATCAGCTGAGAAGACAATTACAATTTTTGTAGATGAATTTGTCAAATTCACTCAGTACCAGAAGCATTGAAAACTTGATGTCACCCTATCTCTGTTATTGCTAATTTAGATAACACACCTACATGTCTTCTTTCTTTTTCCTCCTAATGGGTTATTAATTCTAGTGCCTTAAATCACATGACATGTAATCCCAATCATTTTTTTACTTTCTAGAATCACTTATCTCCATCCATGTTACCTTAGCATGAAGATCTAGTTCCTCTAATATTTGCTATGGCACTATCAAACTCACTCCATTATTTTCATTATCCTCTATCTTTCATTTATCTAGATTCTCATTTAATTTACTATATGTGAGTAAACTCAATCGTTCCTTAAATTGTCATATTTCATTAATCCAAATCATTTTTTCAGGATTTTATAACGAAGAAGATTATTGGTAATTGACTTAAATCAGAGGGTCTTTATATTCTAGAAAGTTAGGTGACTCGACCCATTGCCTATTCTAGTGTAGCCCCTTCGGAGTCCTTTACCAATAGGAAAAAAATTGCTTTTAATATAGATTACTAATAGAGGAAGTCTAAAGCAACATCAAATGCAACTTGAATGCCATAAGGAGATTATATTAGAGAACAAACATACTTACCTAAGCTTTATGCCAGTAGTTAAAATGTTTAACATTTTTTTATATTGTACACATTAACTCTCCTTGTTTAGAGGATAGATAAAGACTTTTCGAGTCTATTGTAAGCCATATTTTGTACTATCATATTTCATCTACTCAATTCTTTAACTTTTAAAAATGTTCAAACTTTAGCAATGAAAAGCTTTTTAACTATATTCAATATATTTTAATATTTAGATACGATTATTTCTTTTTAGTAAATGATTAGTCATTATGAGTTCTAATCTTAAATGCTTAGAATTATGCTAATATATTATTTATTTTTTAAAATTTTATAATAATTTTTACAATTTAGGCATATTATTGTCATTTACATTGTATTTAAATGTATCTCTTATTTAGTGATGTAAATCCACCTAAAAATAAAATTTAAAGAATTCACAAATAAGATTGAAATCTTACCAAAAAAAGTTAAATTATTTTTTAAGGAACTAACATATTGATAATGAAGAATCAATAACCGAGTTTATGAAGTGTTTTGACCGCTATAAAGAAAGAATTATTTGATAAATTTTAAAGTTGAATGAAGAATAAGAGAAATAACTCACGACTTCTAATATTTTGCAACTCAAATCTCAAATATGTATTTATTGATTACTTGCATCCCTTTTATATAGGATTAATATAGATAATGTAATAGTAACATATAATTACAAGTGTAACAAAGATTTATACTTAAATTAAACCATTAACTAATAATATTATTTGAGTTAGAACTCCAACGAAACTTATTCAATAAGTCAACTAAATAATAATTCTATTTTAAATGTGACTTTACTAGAATACTTCAATTAGGACTATAGGAATCCTATCTCAATTCAAATTCCTATTGTCACATGAAAGTATCATCTTTAGGGCTTCTCCAAATTATATTATAATTAACCATGTAACAATTCTTAATCTAAATAAGAAACTAGCTAATAACTATAAAACATATTGTAATTATAACCTAATTACAATAAAGGATAAAATTTGTTGGATCCCATATGGTTTTGTATATTATCAATGTAACATTGATTTTTAAAAACTATTAATAACCTCAACATTTTTTGTTTTAGATCATTGTCCCCCTACCATCAACTTTTGTTACAAATCCTAACTACAAACTCCATAACCGTGTTGTGTATTGCCACATGTAATGTCACATATAATGACATATAATAAAAATGATGTTGATTCAAAGTATGTAGTTAAGAGTTTTAAAAGAAAGTTAATGGTATAAGGGACGAGCAATATAAAACTAAAACTATAGGAGAATTATTGATAGTTTTTAAAAGTTAGGGGGTCTATTGATAATATGTCAAACCATAGGAGCATCCAATGAATTTAACCCTGTAATGAAACCAAGACTATATAATGAATAAACTTTCAAACATAAAATTAACCCTAATTCCATAGAATTTTACTTCGATTTCTTCTCGAAGTAAGGGTCTTTTTCATTGACTAGTTATACTCACATTACTTAACACAATATGGAATGTTTTCGAATTTAATGTCTAGTTGCTACTATGTATATAATAGAAGTAGTTTTTATTGTTTCCTTTATAGTTTGATTGTTTGTACGAATTATATAGTTATAATTTTATTAAATTTTTAAAATTAAAAAATTGTATTGATAAATTAGGATTGAAGAATAGCTATCAGAGAGGATCATAATTCTCCTTAGTCTCTTACAACAAACACCAATAATAAAACGCCAACACCCCATTGGACCAACGATGTAACTAGAGAAAACGTGTACATTGTATCAAAGCAGAGTTGTTTGTAGCAAAAATGTGAGCATTGAGAATTTTTCATTCCCCAAATTTTAATCCTTTCTTATGCCTACTCCTAAAATTTTGTTAAGAACTTTCCACTATCTTCTTCTTCTTTTAAGGGTTAAGGAAACCTTGTATGGGAACTTGAGCAAAGAAGAATATTTAACAACTTGAACAACTAAAAAAAAACATTATAAATATCCCCTAACAAAATTACAAACCAAATTTTGCTTTTTAACTCAGTCTAGTACTCTAGGGCTAAAAAACAACTTAACAATGAATGTTTAAATTTTCAATGCTCAAAAAGCTCTCTCAATTATGTTATTGTATCTTTAAAATATCATAAAGTTATATAAGAACTAACTTATGAGGTATTTATACTTATACCTCACTCAAATGTCTGTTACTTATAAAAACTAATCGATATAATGATTAGCTTTTAGTAGTTCGGTTAACCTATTTCTAACATCGATTGACAAATGTCTTAAAATTTAGCCAACATAATGTTTTGTTTATTTTGAAATAATCATTTCACCAATTCAAGTCACATGTTTGATTGATGAAGGCTTGAAAACCTAGTTTGAGCAACCTATCTCCTTTATAAGTCGATTGATGTTGCCACGAAATAAAAATTCAACATTATATTTCTCAAATACAAAAGTTTGGTTGACTTATCCCCTCTGTAAATCAATTGAGAGGCATTATAATCAAACCTAAAATTAATAAAACATTTGTTAGGTTCACTTAAACCTATATATATTGCCTAATATGTGCTGGAATCATTTTTTCAAACAAGCCATACCAATTTCTAAAACAATCAAGTTAACTAAAGTATCAAACTCCAATTCTTTGACAAAAACTTGATAAAAATATTCAAAAGTACCTAAAATTGATTTTAAGAATCAATAACATTTTTTCTAAAGATTAAAATTATAATTTTTATTATAATGAAAACATTTATACATATGGAGCTCCCTTAAGTATTAAAATCATCATAGTAACTGTAAATAAATGATTATAATTTTTTGTTTACATTTGAAAGTTCTTAATCTTCTTTGATCTTATTCCATTTAACTTGTTCTTCGTTCAAATGATTTTGAAACTCATGAATTTTCTTAATTTCTTTAATTAGGCTTATATTTTTTACTTGATGCTCCATGTAGCACCAAAACCATATTGTTTTTCTTAGCTCAATTGTCAATTTTCTTATATAATTTCATAATACTATCCATAAATCATAACAAGCAAATCATTAATAACATTTATATTTTATTATCATGAAAACTTAGATTGAAACCTCATTTTGGTTCAATAATCTCCCTTTTAATAATGATAAAACATGATATGATTTTGAAGAAAATGATATTATAATTTAATCATAATTCTCCCTATTTTAAAATAATATATGACAAACACAATTTTTAAATAACTAAAAATACTTCAAACCATTTTAATCTTCTCGAAAGTAATTACTAACCTCTAATGCATAGAAAGGCACATTTTATCATATGTTATAATAACTAGCAAGTAGAATGTGCGTCAATTATGCTTTATTCCTTGCTAATTATGCAAAATTTATCCTCATTAATGATTTTTTAAATATATAGATCAATTGGTGTAAATTTTTAATAGATCCAATCTTTATATCCCACTCTGCATATGATCTATAATAAAATGATATTTAACCATTATATGCTTGGTCTTAAAGTTTTTAATATCAAACAACAGAAACTAATATGTCATACCTAATATTATAGATAAAAATTTCCAAACATATCTATTAGTATTGTAGCAAAACAATTTCAAACATACCAATTAATCTTTAAATTATTACATAAGTCAGATAAGTTGTGCACAACTATCAGTAACTACATATTCAACTTTTAGGATTGACAATTATTGAATTTTTTTTCTTGCTAAATCATAAGCTAAATGCATTGCCTAGGAATTGATAAGTACCAAATGTTGTCTATCTATATAACAAACTATTCACATAATCTACATTGAAATATTCAATCAAATAAAATAACATATATGTAAGGTATAAAATTCTTAATGACATAGTACCATATAGAATTTCAAACTTTTAATCATAAAAAAAATTTAATGGCAATTATATTTTTTTAATGATCAAAACAAAAATTAGAAATTCCTTTTGGTTAATATGATCCTTTAGTTAATAAACTTATTCTTAGTTATGATGATGTACTTGATGAAACTAATGATATTTTTTATTAACTACCCTTATCTTTACCTACTTCATCCTCTTTAATGACTTCAACATATACCATCAGATTTATACCTTTAACTTTATTATAGTCTACACCTTAAACTTTTCATAAATCTACTAAAAAACAATGTTCCTTAGTTAAGATTCATAAACATATGAAAATGTGTTCACTTTATAACAATTTAAAACTTTAGAGTTCAATTATTTAGAAGATACTATATAAATAAATAAAGTGTATATAGTTAAAGATGAAGGATTCAGAGCTTTAATTTAGTATGACAACTTCTTCTTTATATTACTATTTTTGTAAATAATGAATATATTAGTGCCATAAAAGGTTGAGCAATAGTGTTCTTAATGAATACAAGAGCATCCAAGAAGAACGAATATTAAATGATACAAGAAATCAAAAGATTGGTATGTGAAAAAGGACTCTAATAAATTTAATAAAATGACCTTGTTTATAGCTTCATCTCACAATAAATGTTTATAGCTTAAAACAATGTCTTTTTGCTTATAAAACATAATGACAACATTTTGTTCTAAAAGTTAGTCAAGTCTCTACCCAGCCTCAGGCTTGGGCTTGAACTTATGCTCAAACCTGAGGCCCGACTATATTTCAATCCTAAAGCTCGAGGTCCGGTTAATCTAGGTTTGGCTCATTGATTACAAACTAGGTCAGGTCAGACCCGAGCCATATTGCCAGCCCTACTAATAATCTTATGTAGTATAAGAAAGTGTTAATTGATTCTCCACTTGGTAAGTTGTTGTTGGCTAAATGAGTGTTTCTTCTTGTAGACAAAAATGTGTGGTATAATTTTGCCACATATAGCTTGTAAAAGGCTTTCTTTGGTGTGGGCATTATCAATTAATATCCTTTGGTTTCTTTCATCCCGTAAACTAGAGACTAAGTAACTAAAAGCTAATATGAAGATCCAAAGATCCCCTTCAAACTTCATCTTAGTGCTCTGCTTCCATTAATAATGCTAGTCCAAAGAACATGGGGATTGCTGACATTGTAGAGTTGAATAAATGCTTGTTGCAGGTACCTGTTATAATGACATTGAAAGAATAGATGTTATAAATTTTCAAGAGAAGATTTACAAAGTATACATTAGTTTGGCAAGTGAGTATTTGACTAGTCTGTTAGAACTTGGAAGACTATTTTTGATAACTTACTATAGCATGATTGAAGATCTAGGTGACTGATGCTTGATCCACATTATTTTATACCAAGGTGCAACACAAAACGGGTTGCTAAAGAGAGAGCAACATAATCTATTTTTGTAGTTACAAAAGGGAATGAATTTTTAATAAATGGAGTCTTCAGCTAACCTGTTTAAATTATAGATGAGGAGGAATGGAGAACTGCTTAGAATAAGATTAAGTTTTTTAATGTTGTTAGATGATAGTCCTTTAACAACTGAGGCATTTATGGGAATAAAAGCTTTTAAGGGAGTGGCTTCAATTACACATTTTTGGTCCAATTTCATACCAGAATAAGGTAGGTCCAGTTGTCATACCAAAATGAGGTGTTGTTACCATTCTTTACAATTGATCTATATGAGTCTTTGATGCTCCATTTTAGCTTAAACAAGTTATTCATAAGCGAAGAGGTAGTTATTATAATCATAGCTGTAATAGCCAATTTTTCATACTAAGGGTTAGAGCCTTAGAATTTTGCATATGAGTCATATCATTGAGAGTTCATTAAATGCATTTCATTCACATACATATCATTAGCATACACATATGAATTATGAATTAGTACACATTGCAAAGATAATATATACACTCAATTGACATATTTTAAGGTATGAAAGGTTTAAAATGATCATGATGTGAATTGTGAATTATTTATGTCTTAAATTTTGGTTTGATTGGTTATAAGTAGTAAACTTGGAATTAATTGTTACAATTGAAAATTTGATGAATTAAAATGTACATTTAGACTATGAAAAATGCCAAGTGGCAAGACAAGTTGACAAGAAAAATTAGGATGACTAAGTCTATAATTTAGTGACATTTGGAATAGGTAACTAATTGACAAATGGCAGCAATACATGAGTGACAAATGGACTAACAACTAGGTGACATTTGGTGGCTTATGAAGAGGATAAGTGGCTAGCATGCTTAAGGACACATGTTAATCTAAGATAATGACACCTTGCACCTAATTGAACTAAACATATGCTGAAAAAGTTTTTGTTGTGTTTCTTCTTCACTCTTTACTCTCTCCACCAAAACCTACATTCATCACCTAGCTCTGCATTTTTGGTTTAAGTCTTCCTAAATGGCTACACCAAAATCCATGCTTTTACCCTTATAAAGTTAGGTAAAGAATTAGAACATAGTTATTCCTGTTATAGTCTTTGGTCCTAGCCGAAAACCATCCAATTTCCACCTTGAAATTGTGATGATTTTGCATACATAGAGAGCTGAATTAGCTTGATCTTGAGGTGAAAATTTGAGCTAGACAAGTAAGTAAAAGATTGATCTTTATGGAATGTTATAATAGAAGGGTTATGATGATTGAATTGGGATGAACTGTATATCATGTTGATGATGAATTGTATTGGAAATTGATACTTAAAATTGGATACTTTTATCCCTAGTTTTTTATGTATAAAAACTGTAGATTATAGGTTGTTTCATGGATGAATTGGATTGGGATTTTAGGTATAATGAAGGTGAATTTATGTTAAAGAAAGGTGCTAATATAGTGATCTTGAAATGGAAAAGAACTAGGAGTACATGTATGATCAAATGAATGATAGTTTCTTCTTTGATTTTAATGCATGAAAGACCATTAATTGTGAGTTACCAAATGAATGATTTGAATTGGAATTGGATATGGATTTGACATATAGTTAAGGTATAATTAAGGTATAAGTAATGGACTATGATGAAGATGTGTTGAATTTAGTAAGAAGATGTTAAAAGTTGGAAAAATTTTGAAGGAAAAGGATGGTGAACTTTCGGTTCACTCATCCCACGATCATGGGATCTACATTAACTCCTTCACATGATCGTGGGCAAATCATGTAAATGAAAAAAGTTTGGTTTTGTGTTATATTTAATCCATATAAGGATAAGTTACTTTACTTAGGTGCAATTGGACATGATTGGGGCTTGAAATAAACCTAGACAGTTACTTGATTAATTAATTAAGTGTTTGATAAGTTTAGGTTGTTAATTGATGTTATAAGTTAAGGAATGGATTGTTTGATATCAATGTCTATGAATTTGGGAAGTATGAGTTGTTAATGGTATAAAGATGTTCTTGCAAATATGATTGAAAGGATATAGGTAATGAATTAGGTATGATTGAATGAGAATTAGGAAATTGTGTGAATATATAATGCTAGGAAAGGATTGATGAATTTTAAAGTAATCAAACTTATTTAAGGCATAACCTAATTGCAAACTAGATAAATACAAGTTATAATGAATGAATGATCAAGACTTATGAATAAAGATACATACCCGAGATAGTCAATTGAGCATGCAATGAACAAAACACATATACATGTGTATGATTGAATACTCATTTGATTAAACAAGTTAGTAATTTGTAAATATGTGTGGCTTGCATGATAGAAGTACAAATTGAGCGTCCACATCTAGACATTGTCGAATCGTCAAGGCAACAACTATTTGGAGCGTACTGTGAGTTAACCTAGATGTTTTCTCACTATATTTTAATTGTTTTTTATTAACTTTCATATATTGAACTGTTATTGATATGATTGTGATATTCCGGACATTGTTGGTTCGAGGAGTTTGATATTCAAGATTGTATTAGAAGTGTTTTCAAATTGAATGTGCAATATTCATGTGTTTTCAACTATATGTTCTATGCCAGACTCAGATCCAATGAATATAATAAGTAACTGTGCACTTTGAATGAAAGTTATTGATAGCATATTATATGAAATGATGCATTCCATCATATGAATATGCATGATCAGATAAAAGAGTTGTGACCAGAGTGACCAGTCTGAAAAGAGCTTAAAACTCATAAATGTACACAAAGAGCCATAGGCTCAATTATTAATGAGTCTGGTATCCATAAAGGGATACGAGACAGTATCTGAAATGAACCCGGTATCTACAAAGGATACGGAACAGTAAATAGGCACTGGATCACAAAAAAAAAAAAAAATGAAAGTGGAATCTCATGTGCATTTGCATACATATATATATATACGTATATATATATATGTATACTAAATTATGAAGAATTTCTGAATTGTATTAATATATAGATATGCAATGTTTGTGTACATGATGATGATATGAATGATTGGATTATGCTGAAATTATTATATGAAATATTTGTATTCATAATGTGCTTGTTGAAATATGATATATATACATATATATATATATATATATATATATATATATATAATGTGCTTGTTGAAATATGATATATATATATATATAATTTCAGCATAATCCAATCATTCATATCATCATCATGTACGCAATGTGTGTGTGTGTGTGTGTGTGTGTGTATATATATATATATATATATATATAATAATTTGGTATACAAAACTAAATGATGTGATATATGGGATTTGATTCTGAATAATGTGATATACTTGTGAATTTGGTTATATACTTGTGATGTTTGTGTTCTGACTTGAGTGAGCACATTAATGATGGTTCACTCACTGAGTTCACAAAACTTATCAAAATTGCAATGTTGATTTTCAGGTACTGCGGAGACCTAGCTTCTAAAGCAATCTAGTTGAAGTCTAGTATTATCAATTTTGGGAACAAAAATTGACTCAAAGGTTTGGTCAACTGATATATGAGGAGTTTAGATAGAATGTGTTTGTTTAGTTTCTCATTTCATGTGGAACATTTTGTATAGAATAGTGAACTCACAGATGTTTTTGTAACGTAAAAATATGAAGTGTGAAATGTAATGCTACAATGTAAGTTATGTTTTGTTAATGAAATGGGAAAAGTTTATCTTAAAATACTTGTGTTTTTGTGATGCCATAATAAGTGAATATGATTGCTCTAGCATGTCATTCTCATAGGGTATGTTCTCAAATGTCCTCTGGATGTTTGGGCATATACTTTATGGTAGTGGTGTGACATTGGCAACTTAGATGTTTTAATTCTTGATGTAGTATGTATAGATCCGTTTAACCATAATATTTATCTATCTTGGATGAGTCTCCATAACCTTTTGACTAAGATAAAATAATTAAGTTTTTTTATAGGTAAAATTTCAAGACCTCTATGCTTTCTACGTAAGCAAACCTTAGACCAACTTATCTGTTACTTCTGGTTTTACTAATGCTAGTTGACCATACGAAGTTTTGGAATATTTTTTTTCTAGTTTTGATAACATCTTGAGGGAAGACAATATGATAGGTCTAGTATGTACTTAGAGAAGAGAGTACAGATCTAATTAGTTGACGTCTTCCATCTATATAAGGTGATCTACAGGACCATCTTTTAGTCCTACTCCTAATATTTTGAATACGAGATTTAAAGTCTAATAATACAGGCTTAATTGAGGAGATAAGAATACCCAGATACTTAATAGGTAAGTGATTCATCTTGAAGCTAGCAATTAGTGATAGTCTAGTTGAAGATTGAGTTGCTCTTACTGAAATAAATAGGTTAGACTTATTCTTATTGATAGCAAGGCCTAACATGTTTTTGAAGACTTTGAAGGCTTTGCAAATGGGTGTCAGAAAAGGGATGTCAGCTTTTAAGAAGGCAAATATATAATCAACAAAACTCAGACTAAATATTTCAATCTTCTTGCATTTTAAATGAAATTTGAATATTCCTTTTCTAGTAGAATTCTTTTTAAAAACTCTACATAAATCTCTAGAAACCAAAGAGAATAAGTATGGGGAGATGGAGTCACTTTGTCTGATACCTATAGCAACATTGATATATTTGTTAGGTTCACCATTCACTAAAATTATTAAGGAAATAGTTTAGATGCTTTATTGAATCTATTATTTGAAAATATCAGGTAAACTAAAGGCTTTGAGAACAATGAGAATGAAGTACTAGTCCAACATTTCATAATCTTTTTTAAAATCAATTTTGAGTGCACAATTTTTCCTATTGTTCTTTATAGTGTTTGAAAAGTTCTTGAGCTAATGCAATATTATCTCCAATTTGTCGAATAGGGATGTAAATAGATTGAGATGAATCAATAATTCTCAGAAGTATAGGCTGTAATCTTAAACTAATCACTTTGGAAATGATTTTGTATAGTTATATCAGGAAATGGATTTGCAGTCTTTTAAAGACTTGTGCTATTTCCTTTTAGGAACTAAAGTAATGAAAGTGTTATTTATGATCGTGAGAAGCTTGCCATTGTTAAAGAATTCCAAGATTGCTTCAAAGACTATATTGTCTATAATGGACCAGTTTTCTATAAAGAAATTTATGTTGAAGCCATCTAGTCCTAGATCTTTACGAGGAGCTAGAGATCCCAAGGCACTTTCAATTTTAGATCTAGTAATACAAGAAACCAGAGCTTCTACTTCCTAAGCAGACAGATTTTGTTGAACTATTTCCTTAATAAATGCTATAGAGGAGCATACAGAAGAAGGAAAGCCTAATAATGATTAAAAATAACAGGTGGCTTCATGGATGAATTGACATTCAGTTTGAAGCAAAGATCTATTGCTTTTAAATGTAAAAATGTTGTTTGAGGTTTTCCTTGTAGCAATAGATCTATGAAAGAAACCTATATTTTTGTCTCCATCTTGTAGCCACTTAATCCTAGATCTTTGTTTCAATAGAGAGTAGTCGAAGTTAACTGTTGTTGAGTTGTTGTTCAATGTAATATTTTCTGCCTCTTAGAGCCTTGGACAAGTGGGATTAATGTACAGGTTATTTGAGCTTTATTGAGAGCAAATTTTGCAGTGTTTAAAAAATGATGAACATTCCCCATAATTGCCTTGTGAAAGGCTTTTAACTTCATCTTTGATGCTTTTGATTTTCATATAATATTGAAATTGCTTGGAACTGTAGAAATGAGAAGCATAACCTTTTATAACAGCATCCTAAAAAACCAGATATGAAATTTAGGAAGTTACTGAATAAAAAAGGATATGTAAGAGGGGCATGGTCTAGTCCAAACTTAACAACCATATGAGAGTGATCAGAAATGTTGTGTTGGGAAAATAGAAACCAGTATTAGAAAAATGTTACAACCAAAGAAAATTGGATAAGCCACTATCAAGTTTTTTCCTCAAGAAGATCTCATTATTGTGCTTATTACTCCAAGTGAAAAAATTTCCCCTAAGTTAAATCAGAAACCTGAAGATCAGCTAAGTAATTTTTAAGATCATGACAGATAGGTTTATTGAAATGATGACCTTTAACTTCATCATAATGAGTGATGGAATTGATATCACCAACCAAGAGCTAAAGAGAGTTGATACTAGGTGCTAGCTCTCTTAGCTTACTATATAAGGAAAGTATTTAAAAGACATAATTGATAGCATATATGATAGAAATATTCAAGACTTTAAATAGATGTTTGGAAATACTTGTAATCAATTGGTCAGTAATGGTGGAACCAATTATGTTAATCTCGTCACTATTATAGATCACTATAATCTTTCCATTGGGGTGAAAATCTTGATTAGAGATGGACCTTTAACTATTATTTAAAAAAAGACAGGAGGCTACTGATGTTCTTTTTCATTCTGGTTTCTCGAATACTTATCAAACAGGGCTTACTTTTTATAATAAAGTCTCTTATCACTTACTTTCTTGTAAGGAAATTCATACCCCTAATGTTCATTAACCAAAAAGACATTAAGAAATAGAAGAAGAAGTATTCTTCTTTCTACCAGATCTTCTTCTTGACAAAGTTTTGAGATTAGCTTAAATACCTAATGCTTGAGTTGTGATTACTAATTCATGTGTAAGGACTTCAATTATTCTTTCCTTTACAGTAGGAGTAACTACTTCTATACTATCAATAGGATTATTAGTGTCCATGGAATGATTAACACAACCAATTTTATGTTTGTTACTGGCTACCAAGGTATGAGAATGGAAGTCCTTACTGATGTCTCCAACAGGAACCTCAACCTGAACTTCACCCATAAGTTCCTCAAAGCTACATGTTTTAAACAATTTTCTAGTTAGTTGCCAATTTTTTGTTGGTTTAGCTGAGGGAGATTTCCATACATATTTGATCTTCAATGTGTCTTCAATAAGCTCAAGATTGTCATTAAACTTCATGATTGATATCTGCTCATGTAGCTTAGCATAATTATCAACAACCACGCATATTCTAACAAAAATAATCCTTTTTTATGCATTGGCTTGATCAAAAAGTAAAGGTTTACGAATTGAGCTAGCTAGAAAGCTTAATCCTTCAATGGTCGAATATTCAAGAGGTATATCATGTATATAAAGCCATAAAGGTATGTTAGTCTGCCAGTTCTCTTCAAATTTAACACTAGGTCTCCATGTTTGAATAAGGAAAGGTTTATTGTAAATGTGCCAAGGATCAAAATTAATAATTGCTCCACTACATCAAGAGAGTTAAATTTGAAGAAGAATATGTCATGGTTGTTAAGTATGTCATCAAGAAGGCCAAATTGCTTCGAAATGCTAGTTGCCCAAGTTTTCATAATAGGAAAAGGAACTCTTTTATCTAGAAAGAAACCAACTAGAGTGGATTTCCATTTCTAAGCTCCAATATGAAGAACAGAGAAGGGAGGTGACACTATTAGGTTGTCAGAAGTAATACTGGGGGAAAGTAGAAAGGCTTACCTTTAGGGTTCATATTGCCAACAACTTAAACCTACGAAGGATTGGTAGAAAAGAAACAGGACAATTACTAGATAGATCAGAAGTAACAGAAACAGGAAGGTGATTATGAGGAGGCAGAAGAGTAGAGACAAACATTGAAGGAGATTTTAGTGAAGTAGGTGAAGAAGGAGCTAAAGGAGATTGAGTTTTTTCTAGTTGTCTACTAGGTAATAAAAATACCTATGATGTAAAAGAACTCCAAAGGTAGAATTCAGCTAGATAACTGTTGAGTATGAGAAGTAAGGAGAGTATAGGAATGGAAATGAGGAGGGAGGTGGAAGCTAAACAAAACCAAAGAAGACATATCGAGCAGAAGTTGAAAAGACAAAAACAAGACTTTGATAGCAAAAGTTGAAGATCATCAACCAAGAAGAGGATGTGGAGGTAAGGAGGAGGTAAGGAGGGAGAAGAGGAAGCTTAGGTTAGGGAGGCAGTGCCATGAAAATGAGATATTGAAGAATGGAGGAAGTTCTCTATAACTATTTCCATAACCATTCTTTACATTGCTATTGCAATCAACAAATGTAAGCAAAAAGTTACAATCTTTAAATGTGGGTACTTTGATATATACATAAACTTTTGGTATAGGTGGGATTCGTTTCCTAATAAAGAGATTATTCACCATGTTATTTAGTCTTTCAAAGACAATTTAGTATAGAATCACTAAAGAAGCATAAATCTATGTAGAAGAAAAAATAGAGATTACGAGTCATTTTGAAACTAATATTTTAGTTAAAAAGCTTAGAAGACACATGAAATTTCAACGCGAAGACAATTGAATTAATTAAAAAAAAGTTTGGTAAATTGATTTTATTGTTTGTTATTATTATTATTTCAATTATAATTATTTTATATTCCATGTTATTGCGAACTTGTAATGGGTCTCACCTGTATGGCATTCCGTATCAACAAAGTTAGCCATAGAATTAATGATATGTTTTTCTCACAATAAATTGAAAGTGATAACATTTGATTGATATTTTTCGTAGTTCTAGCTAGTGCATAAAATTAGAAAATTTTCAAGATTTTAAATATAATTTATCCTAAAATTAAAGGAAAAAGAACTACTACCAAGTTAAAAACCCATTATGTGACCTTAAATAAGTATAAAATGTTTGATACTTAATGACTGATGGATATTTCATAAAGTTTAGAATTTATAAGGTCTAATTAAATCAAATTTGTATGCTAAAACCAAAAAAGGGTTACTAAGTTACCTATTATGTGTTTATAAGTAGATTATTTCATTTTTTTACAACTAATAATGTGCTTTGATGAAAGATGTTAGAAGGATGATGATCAGTGACTTTGAGATAATTGATTTAGGCTTAATGATGTTTTTATCATGTTTTTCTCTCTTTAGAGAAGTATGCTAAGGATCCAATTATGAAATTTCAAATATAATATTGTAATCATATAATAGCTCTATTGGAAAATTAATCGGAATCAAGCCACAAGTATAACGAAATAGTTTTTACAATTTTCTAAAGGATCATTTTAACAAAATAACTCTAAATAATAATTAAGAAATAAAAAGGTTAAACATAAACATGATTCAGGTATCTAACAATTTTTTTCTTCTCTAATGAAGTTGTTAACCATTAATTATTTAATTGTCTAACTATTAATGTTATCTATAGAGTAAAGAACGAGAACTTAAATCTTTTAAAAGAGATTAGCAAAAGAAATAGTTCACTTATTGTCTTTCCCGTTTTAAAGAGAAAGACTAAGGTTTCTTTCAGAGTTTAATTAAAATTAAACTCTAAATTATAAAAAATTACTCTAATTATAATTGTATTTTTATATTAATAAAATCAAATACCCCATCTTTAGTGCTAAAAGTTTCTTAAACTTCACAATTAAATTTAACTTAATTTAAATTATTTTTCTCTCTTTCATTGCTTTATATGTGTGACCCATTAAGTTTTTAATATGTTAGAAATAGTTGTAAATTATACTATAATTCATAATTAGAATTAACTAAATTAAAACTATTTTTATTTATATTTAATTCTTTAATTAAAGAATTTATAATCTTAGATCAAAATTAATGTGTAGCAACATATCATAATCACCCAAATATTATAAATATCAAAATGGTTTGAGTTAACCTATCGATACATGGCTGTAATCATAATTTAATCGTTTCATCATCTAAACTTTCAATTGGATATAGATTATGATATTAATGTGCACTCTATTTAAATCTAATTATTTTCATGCTTACAAATTAGTAATTAATCTATAAATGATATTTGAGAACAACTTTAACAAATTTCAAGTCACTATGAGAAAAAAATTTCAAATCACTACTAATTAAGAATAGTATAACATTCTCTTTAATTACTTAGGGATAATCAATTCTAAAGTGTTCAAGCTTGGGCACTAGATTGAAAAAATCCTAAAAGGTTGGGAACTTTATAATTGCTTATCCCATACTTTAAAGTAGTGAATCTTTTATTAACTTATTCTATTAACTTCATAGAGTTTATACTATATCCAAACACTATCAGTTGAGTTACTCTCAATAAAATAGATCATAAGTAGCACCAAAATATAATAATTCTCATATGATATACTTTGGTAATCTCTAGTTTAAGGATCAATTATACAACTATCATAATTAGGACATATGTAGACACAAAAGTAATATTCTATTTAGAATCCTAACAATTAGACTATTTCAATGAACTTATTATCTAATAAACACCCACATTTTTATTTAAGTATTTTCATTTCTTAATTTATAAAATCAATTAAGTTTTATAAAAAAGAAACAAAATGTGTACTATTTTTATGTTCTTTCAATATATCATATTGATAAAACTATAAATAATTTTAAAAAAATACCTACTTGCAGTTTAAATACTATAAATGTAATTTCATCATAATTTTAATTGCATAATAATTCTTATACCAATTTTATTTTTAATATTAAGAAATTATAATAAATAAAAGCATTAAAAATAACTTATAAATTAACAAATTCCGTTCAACATCAATCAAAAGGATTATCTAAAAGATCATAATAGAAATTTTACTTATTAAAATTTAATTGAAAGTTTATTGTCCAATCAGCATAATGCTACCACTTGGACATCATCTATCTTAGCCATCTTAAAATTCCATTACTGGACTACTAAAAGTGTACTTAGAACTAAAATTTTGGAATTCAAGATACAAATATTAGCAACCTTTTATAGTGATGGGACAGGTTGAATTAATATTCTAACTGTGTTGGAATATTAATTCAAGAGCTTTTTGTTAAAATCCAAACATATCAATATCTTTGGAGAAGTTGAATACATGAATATCACTTAAATAACTCATCAAATGATTTAGTTATAATACTTATTTAGTAGTATGAAATTCTTATTTTTTGTGATGATAAAAAATTAATGTATTTTAGTAGTCCAAGATGTAATGAAACTTGAGATCACTTTATAAGGAAATTAATAACTATAGAAATAAAAATATAAACTTGTCATCTTGTAGGAAGTGATTTAGGGGCTTATAATCAATGACTAACCTCTTCTTTCCTCTTATCTTTTCTATCCTTTTCTAATAAAGAGAAGCAACAAGGTAGTTTTGCCTGGCTGAGAAAGAGGTGGAAATAATAAAACAAACCTAATCTGGCAAAAGAGAGTAGTGGGGGTGCTTGTAATAGAAGGAATGAACTTTTTTATTCTTGTAGTGGTAGGCAGATTAGCCATTGAGAGAAAGAGGAATATTTCTAGTAAATTTCTCTAGGATTAAAAATATGAAATTTCCATGAGGTTGAAAAAACTTTAAAAAGTTCTTTAATTTTTAAAATTATCAAAAAAAAATTCTTACATTTTAAATTTTGGAAATTTATTTTTTAAAGTTTAGTAAAATATAACGACAAAATATATATATATATATAATATTTGATTAGATATATTTTCATTTACGTTTCATATGTTTAAAATTATATAATAATTAATATATTGTGCTTTGCATATTATCTAATATACTTTAAATAATATTTATATGTATAAATAATTTTTATTACAAAATAAAATATAGTTAAAATTAAAATTATTTTTTATGTTTATGCTGTCAAATAGTCTACTGTACGAAGTTTTTTTAAATTTTTTTTAAAATGACAGTTAAATAATTATTTAATTTTTTAAAAAAATTCTTTTCAAAAAATTTTTCAAAAAAAAGCTCAACCAACAAAAAATATAACTGATATAAACCTAACGAATCAGAGGCTAAAGCATGAGGAACTTTTACATGATAAAAACTCGTCTTAATTTCATATATCTGTCTCGTTACAGACAAAAGTTTGTGAGAATTATTACTTTCATCACGGAGAACACCATCACCATGTGACACCTAGTTTGTAATGGAGAAATGATTTCTGGGACCGACGTGGATCCCAAACTCATGTTCCGTCTCAGTCTGCATCTTGTCAAATCATATTTAGCCAGTAGCCACAAGTATTATTGTGGTTGGAGTCTAACCCTACCAAAGCAAAAATAGAAAAACAGGAAGCCATAAACGAAAAGTAAGATAAGGGGCACTTGCCATTTAGAGGTCGAATAAGCACGGCCTCTATGTCACCACTCTCCACCCACCGTCTGGGAAACGGGTAGAGTCCCTGTCCAGTTTTATGCTCAGGTAGCCCAAATTGTGTCTTCAAGTAATAATTGCTTCGTTCCAAGACAAAAAGTTCACAGACATCTCCGTCGCACCAAAACGCCTTTAGGACCACATATATAGCACCAGAAGTGGTACAGCGCAATAAGATTTCATCTCTGGTCCCAAGTTTTACATAATGCCCTCATTGTATTATTCTTTTCTTTAAAATACTATTGGGATAGGTGGGACGAGGAAATTCGAGAGATATATCATAATGGCTCTGGACCATGTCAAAAACTTTTTTGAATGAACACGTAGGTAGGTTGATTTTTTAATTTTAAGTAAACGTGGGGTATTTTATATATCCAACGAATACATACAAATCTGTCGTCCATATGTTGATTAACATCTTCTTTCATATGCAGACGATTGAAATAAAATTTGATAAAGATGTTTTATACCTGTCTGCCTTACTTTATTTATGTATGTAGTTAACATAACTATATATACATAACATATTAATTATTCCAAAAGAGTGAACCTTGAAACAATCGTAAAGTTGCTCCTTTATGACTATTAGATCACAGATTCAAGTTATGCAAATAGTCTCTTTGTAAAAATACAAAAAAAAGCTATGTACATCATGACTCTTCTCAAACTTTCGCAAAGAGAAGAGCCTTATGCACTAGAAACGTTAACTATTAATTATTCCACATATGTTTAAAATACTATGGTAGTACTACATGGGGATAAGGTTGTGTATTATCGGATCTTTTTAGATCTCGCAACTTAGCAAGAATTCAATTAGGTGTTGATTATGATAATAATGACGATGATTGTATCAATATTGTGTTATTTGAGCGAAACCAAAATTAACATCTTCTTTCATATGCAGACGATTGAAATAAATTTCGATAAAGATGTTTTATAACTGTTTGTCCTACTTTATTTATATATGTTTTTAACATAACTGTATATACATAACATATTAATTTTTCCACGAGGGTAAACCTTGAAGTAATTGATAAAGTTGCTCTTTTAGGACCATAAGATCACAGATTCAAGTTATGAAAATAGTCTCTTTGTAAAAATAGAAAAAGAAAGTTGTGTACATCGTGACTCTTCTCAAACTTTCGCAAAGAAAAGAGACTTATGTACTAGATACGTTAACTATTAATTATTCCACACATGTTTAAAATACTATGGTAGTACTACATAGGGATAAGGCTGTGTATTATCGGACCTTCTTAGATCTCGTGACTCAGCAAGAATTCAACTAGGTGTTGATGATGATAATAATGACGATGATTATATCAATATTGTGTTATTTGAGCGAAACCAAAATTAACATCTTCTTTCATATGCAGACGATTGAAATAAATTTCGATAAACATGTTTTATACTTGTTTGTCCTACTTTATTTATATATGTAGTTAACATAATTGTATATACATAACATATTAATTATTTCACAAGGGTGAACCTTGGAGTAATTGGTAAAGTTGCTCTTTTATGACCGTAGGATCACAGATTCAAGTTATGAAAATAATTTCTTTGTAAAAAATAGAAAAAGAAGGCTGCGTACATCATGACTCTTCCCAAACTTTCGCAAAGCGAAGAGCCTTATGCACTAGGTACATTAACTATTAATTATTCCACACATGTTTAAAATATTATGGCAGTACTACATAGGGATAAGGCTATGTATTATCGGACTTCCTTAGATCTCGCGACTCAGCAAGAATTCAACTAGGTGTTGATGATGAAAATAATGACTATGATTAATGTATCAATATTGTGTTATTTGAGCAGAACCAAAATTAACATCTTTTTTCATATGTAAACGATTGAAATAAATTTCGATAAAGATGTTTTATACTTGTTTGTCTTACTTTATTTATATATGTAGTTGACATATCTGTATATACATAACATATTAATTATTCCACGAGGATGAACTTTGAAATAATTGGTAAAGTTACTCCTTTATGACCATAGGATTACAGATTCAAGTTATGAAAATAGTCTCTTTGTAAAAATAGAAAAAGAAGTCTGCATACATCATAACTCTTCCCAAACTTTCGCAAAGGGAAGAGCCTTATGCACTAGGTACGTTAACTATTAATTATTCCACACATGCTTAAAATACTGTGGTGTTACTACGTAATACAGTTTATAGTTAGCTTATATATTATATTAAATGTTATTCAATTATTTTTAAACAATGATTATTGTATCAATATTCCGCGTTACACGTAGGTCTATAAGAAACAACCTCTCTATTATGTAGGGATAAAGCTGCGTACTATCAAATCTTTTTAGGTCTCGCGACTTAGCGAGATTTCAACTAGGTGTTGATGATAACGATGATGATGATGATGATGATGATAATGACAACAACGATGATTGTATCAATATTGTGTTATTTGAGGGAACCAAATTAATTTTGTTTTAAGGTTAAGATATTTTGCTCTTGTGTTTTGTAGATTTGTTTTTTGGATTCTTGATATTTCGTACAATGAGACAAGTTAAAATAATGGAATATATTCCCAAGTTTAATTCAAATTTTAATTGAATTTTTTTAATTTCAAATTATAATTGAATTATAAATCCATAATTGTTAAGAGACTTGGACCATTAACTTCAAAGTTAGCTAGGTTCCTAATATTTTATAGACTTTGGGCAAAATAAAAGAAGAGCCTCTATTTTGGACAAAATAAAAGAAGAGCTTCTATTTTGCCTCTTTTTTTTCTTTATAATTGGACCCTCATAAATTACAAAAAGAGACAAAATAGAGTCAAAAATATGCATGTTTTGTCTCTTTTTTTATATAAAAGTTAAAAATGACATTATTTTATTCTTCACGTGAGTGAATATTAAGCAGGAGGCCTGTTTACCCTTTTCCAGGATTGAGCCTGCTTCAACGCCCCTTCACTTTACCAGTCCAAGGATAAATTTCCTTTAAGATTCCTCCTAATGCAGAATTTCTTGGGCTGAAAATGCAGAGGTACAATAACATAAGCTTCAACCAAAGACCTACTAAGTGGTAATGTTGGTAGGATTGATATCTTCGCTATTTTTTAATGATCAATGAATGAAGAATTGTGATTTTTTCAAAGAGGATTGAGGTGTGAGAACTTTGCATGATTCTTAGGACAATGATCAATGCTAGATTATTTTTTTAATATATTTTCCATTTGCCATACTTTTCCTATAAAATTTTAATTTGTGTTTTTTGTTTTTACATGTTAATTTTAATAAGATAAGGTTTATCTTTCAAGATCATGGTCACTAGTTTTTTTTCTTTATCTCTTTTTTTTTCTAATTAGGATAAGAGCCCTTCTGAAAAAGAACTAATTTTTGCTAGAAAAAGATAACTCTAAACTAGCATAAGATTAAAAAAGCAAAAGGAAAAGAGGGTAACTCCATCCTGAAAAAAAATTCAATATCTTCCCATAAAACTAAATTGAGTTATTCTTCATATTCGTAAGGAGCTAGGTTGTTGCTTCTACTGCATATTTTATTTTATTCGGTTAAGATTGAATATGCTGTGAAGAAAGTGAACTTCGAATCCCTCAAGATCGTACAGTCTCACATAAGCTAAAGGCTGCAACAAGCAAATTGTTAACACTTGAAATAATCATTCTGCTACTTATTTTATTGGACTCCAAAGATCAATAAGCTGGAAGACAACGTATGAGCTCTGATGGATATAATTAAATTGTTCCCAAAATCCAAGACCTGAAAGTTTCACATTCCTAGATAGCAAGCAAACCGTTAAGTCCATCCCAGACCTATGGCCTCAAACCCAATGAACGTCAGAATCAACACCCAAAGCCATCTTCTTGGGTTCTGGAATATTAGAATTTATAACCAAGACAGAATGAAGCCCATGTTGCACGGAACCATCCCTATATAAGTCCACCATCTGTAACCCACTAGTCATCAGCCATAGCACAGTACATCACAATCTACAAATTAAGGACCCAACAGCTTGTACGTTTTCCTTCGATACCAAAAACATGAAGAGTCTTTTCTGCTCTATACTCTTTTCTCCTATGTTTTCTCTTCTGCTTAGTTACCATTGGCGAGACGGCGGCCCCATGCAGCATGGTGGACTCCAAAGCAGCTGCCTGTGTGATGTTTGCCACAGGCAAAGCTCCGAAACCCGCTCCTCAATGCTGCAGCGGCCTGCAACAGTTGGCTCAAACTGTGAAAACAGTTGATGACAAGAAAGCTATCTGCAGGTGTTTGAAGGCAGGAGGCAAGTATCTTGGTGTTAAAGACCAGTTCTTGAGCAAGATTCCTTCAGCATGCAGCATCAAAGTTGGCTTCCCCGTCTCTGTGAGCACCTAAGAAGCACGGACATGCGACACGCGACACGCGACACGATAAAGACACGAATGCGGGGACACACTAACTTTTAAAATTTGGTAGACACGGATATGGCATATATATATATATCTCGGGTGTACTGTGATGTACAGGGTACGGTGTACGGTGTACGGTTTCTGACGCCTACGGCACCTTCTTGATCTGCTTTTTTTTTTTATAATTACTCAAATCCAGGGGGTGTTGATGGTGGTCCGAAAGCTTCTTCATTTTCTTGTAGTTCTAGAAGTGTGAAATCTAGGATGGTCTTAGTCTCATATCGATTATTTTGAATAAGTTCCAATATCTGTATTTGCTTATTCATGAAATACATGATAGCTTTAAAATCAGGTCTTCTTATTACGAGGTCTTTATTATTTTCCATTTCTGCATTATATTGTAATCTTAATTCATTTATCAAAGTATTAATACTATCTTTAGTGCTTAGATC
>JANIPN010000007.1:3424949-3435555 GCA_027478595.1 Erythroxylum anguifugum
TCAATGAAATACATAACCCAACTCCATAATGAGATGGATGAGTAGAAGGGGAAGGGCAACACATCATCGCAACATTCAAAGCATCCTCTTTCATCAAATGAATAGTTTAGTTATAGTCATTTTGTATGAATAAAATACTTATTGTTGCAGATAATAATTTTTTTATTATCAATTAAGATAATTTTTACTTTATATCATCAATCAACTTTTTGTTTCAACAAATTAAATGAAAAAAAATCAAAAAATAATTGATAACTGTATAAATTATATATCAATCATAAGATTATAAAATTAAATTAAATGTAGGAAAAAACATTAAAAAATATCAATAAATTTACCGACGAAAAAACAAAATTCGTCGATAAAATGTTGAATTTACCAACAGACAACTAAGATCCATTGGTAAAATTAGTCATGAATTTACCGACAGATGTGGGAAATCCGTCGGTATTGTTACTAACAGAGGAGCATTGTCCATCGCTACATTTACCAACCAAAACAAACATCCGGTCGTTAAATTTACCGACAACATAAAAATTACTGTTGCTAAATATAGTGACGGAATAGAAAATGTCTGTTGGTAACTTAACAACAGAAAATTTGTAATCCGTCTCCAATTATTACCTACAACCATTTCTCCGATTACTCATTCCTTCGGTAAATTTCGTCGCCAACTTAGCTTGCCTATGGTAAACCTTCACATTTTGTTAGTAATTTTTGTCGCTAAACCCCAATTTTCTTGTAGTGTAAGTGTCTCAAACTTTCTTGAAGACCTTTAAACAAAGTTAGATCTGCACTCTCCTATCCATTAAACTTGAACAACTTTATTCCACACTTCCTAAGAGTGTTAATTGACTTATTGTCTAGCATATTAAACTTCTTAAGCACCCTCTTTGTATATGATATGTGTTTAATTGTTGATGCATTTAATTATTTGCGCTTGGCGATTATGATACAAAAATGCTTAAGATACTCACTTTATTTCATATATGATTTTAGGTATAATTTGGAAGCAAATAAATTAAAATGAGTCAAAAGTACTGTATTTGGATTATTTTTTGAAGATCAATTTTAGCTGTTTTCATGAAACAAGAAGAAGAAAATTTTAAAAGAAAGGAGAAAAAAATCAGCCTAAAAACGACAGTGCCATATGAAGAAAATACAGTGCAAGAGGACCAGGTGAAACGCTGGTGGACATCTGCGTTTCTGCGTAAAACGCAGATCATGAGAACAGGAGCCTAAAAAAATAAAGGAGTGCCCTGACTGATGAGAAGGAAAATGGCAAGAAACAGAAACGTAAAATCATTGGAATCGTTCATGATAGCAAGACAAGAGCGAAACATCTGACAAAAATGATGAACTAAGACCTACAAAAATGGAAATTTTAGACGTTAAAACTAACAATCAATCAATTACCCTTCCCTAGTATTATGAGTTGCTACAATAACCATAAAACTTTAAAGAAAAAGAAAAAAGAAACTTCAATTGTGCTTGATATGAATCAATCATCGCCAATCAATTCACTTTCTCTATAACTCAATGGAATCAAGTTGCTATCAATAATGTTCAGATAAAAAGTGTTTTGGGTAGAGAAACAACCGCACTATCTTTCAAAATTATCACAACTTCGATCATTTTTGTCTCCACACTTTATAGTCTCAAGGGCTTTCATTAGAGTTACAAGCTTTCATCATCGCTATCTTCTCATCCAACTCAAGACTCCGCTTGTTATTGAACAACTCGGAATTCTTATTACTATATTAAATCTCTTTTGTTGATATACTCCAACCCCAACATTGATACTGATTATTATCCTTTTATTGCTTTCATTTTTATGTCTTCGCATAATTGCTGGAACTAATCCATTAAATTCAAGTATGAGCTTAGAAAATGAATTAAGTAGTGAAAGAGGAGAGGTTCAAAGCTTCGTAATACTCCATTTTACTCATTTTATTGTTTAAGAATATTGTTAGTATTGTAATGTTTAGAAATGTTAGAAATATTAAAGTTGCATGAAAATGAAACTTTAAAAACTCGAACATCTTAAAGTTGCATGAAAATGAAATAAGTTTGAGAACTAGAAATCTTCTGCACTCTGATGTGAATAAAGAAAAAATTGGGATA
This sequence comes from Erythroxylum anguifugum, assembly GCA_027478595.1. Taxonomy (NCBI): domain Eukaryota; kingdom Viridiplantae; phylum Streptophyta; class Magnoliopsida; order Malpighiales; family Erythroxylaceae; genus Erythroxylum; species Erythroxylum anguifugum. The sequence continues at coordinate 3,427,074 of JANIPN010000007.1, forward strand.
CGGATGAATGGATTAGTTTTCTTCAATCTACCTTGGAAATTGACTTTGTTATTACCAATTTTCATTAATCTTACGTATTTCTAGGTCAAATTAGTAATATTGAACATAGAGATGTGGCTTCAGGATATCGATTAAAAATAGGCCCAAAATAGGCTATTGTTTCTGAGCATACATGCTGATCCAAGACAATTAAGGAAGATACGAATCTGTTGAAAGAAAGAAGTCAAAAGTACCTAGTTATAGTTGGGTTGCAACAACTTCACCCATATATTAAGTTATTAACTTCGTTAGATACATCATACATCATCATTATATGGTAGGATCTTAACAACTAAAGAAGGCTGGACATGTATAAAGTATGATATTATGTATAATATTCACTAAAACAAAATAGATCTTTGGCGACAATTTTTTTGGTGACTTTTTCTGACGACGAATTATAAATTCATAGTAGAAAGTGAAAGTTTTTGTGATGTTTTCCGTAATCATCACTAAATAAATCCAATTTTTGATGATTTTGATTAACGTTTAGTGATGGCTTGTTAGTCGCTAGATATGGGAAAGTAGAACTTTTGGTGACAAATTAGAAAATCGTCGCCAAAAGTTAATATTAAAAATTTTATATCTTATGTATTTTTGAGGAAATTTTTGATGCATTTTTATATGTAATAGTATTCTTAAAAAATAATATTGTTAGAAAGATAATTTTTAATGATAAGTGTGCTTAATAATGCTAAGGTTAATTATAATTGACATTTATATAATTTTTCATTTTTTTCATTTGCCTTCGTTATAAATATGTTTAAATAGCTAATGCATTCAACTTCTATAATTTTTTTAAATCTATGGATTTATACACAAACGATTCTTTAATGATGCCTATTGTATGTAGTATTATACCTCGATCTGTTTATACAAAAATTTCATAAAAATATAATGGAACATCTAAAAATTGTAAAATGTTTTCATAGTTTTAAACATATTGTTAAAAAATACATACATGGTAGGTAATTCAAAATTTGAAAAGTAAATATTTATGGATATAAAAAGATAAACATATACCTAAAATTTTAATGTTCATAAGAATAAAATATCATAAATTTAAGTTGACCACTATTCTTAATCATTAATATTTATTAATAATAAAACAATAATACATATAAATATTGAAATATGGTAAGCAATATAATATAATTATTTATGGTAAGTACTACAAGATGTTAATTAGAAGTTTAACAATTCTTATAGACAAAATAATAAATAAAGTTTCATGCATAATATTCCATTGAAAAGGAAAAGAAATGATTTTTTTTTTAAATTCCAAGTGACATTAGGCTTAGTAGAAAAGGCAAAGAGGTTCCCAATGTTTGGATTCCCAAGAAGGCTCCTTGTACATTCCAAGCCATCAATTGAAACAGTTAAAGATCTTCCCTCAGGGTCTGGTTTGTTGACACCCTCTTCCAATAACTTCTTTGCTTTAGCTAAATTTACAGAATATGCAGTCAACAATTTCCCAAATGCAGTATGGATAATGGTATTAAATGAATTGCACGTACCATGCATTTCACCTAATGAGCAAACATTATAGATTAATCAAAGCTAAATCAAAAGATATTAGGAAACCAAATTCGTACACATGTACACCCTACTAATAAACTCCATCAATGTCACAATAAACACACATGAATTTTGCAATCGACCACTGTCCCAAATTAACCAATTTCCCTAATCCTGTTCAGACCATCGGGACATTGCCACTGCCTCAATTTCCATCTATGTTCTCTTGAAGATTCGAGAAAGCTTAACATAACATATAGTATATACAATTAGATGTTCATATGATAGCTTACTAACAAAAAATGAGAAATAGATAATTAAAGAAGAGAGGTAATTCAGATGATACTAAGAACCTTCAAGAAGAAGATTAACCATTAAAGGCAAGTGATGATTAGACTTTGATGAGGAGATTTGTTGATCATCGATTGTTCTTCACTAGGGGGAATTTTGCTACATTCCTCCTAGCAAAACCCATTTTTTCCATTAAAACTAGTCACCACGTTGACATTCTATGATGAATTAATGTTAACAATTTTATTTTGAAAATTCAATAGAAGACTTCTTATGTGAATGTTTTAACATTTTAACAATGTTAATTTTGTGATCTATCAAGTGAGACTACTTCATATGATAAGGTTGAGAATGTGAAGTGTGTAGGTAATATGTTTAGGGGATGCATAAACACCCCTTGTAGCTCCGAAATATGACTGCATCTATATACATTAAAAAAGGAAAGTTAATATGAGTCCAATTTTCTTCATATGAAGCAATTAACCATTCACAATTGAGTTGAATATCATGGTTCCAATTTATACGTTTGTTAGCCATATATGTTTTGATACCTTGCTAATATTTCTAGTGTTGGTCATTTTTCTTTTAATTGTTATGTCTAATCACAACCTCATTAAACACTGGTGTAAATTCCATTTGATAGATAAATTTGTAAAGTATAAGTGGTAAAGATTTGGTGTAAAAGATTCTGGCGGAGATTGAAGTACTTGGGCACTCAGAGAGTGTATGGTCGATAAAAGAGACCCCTTTTACGGGTTAGTGTAGTACTAGTTCACGGTAGGATTAACGACATTTTATATGTTTCGAGTTTATTTACTTACTTTTGATAGACATTTGATATCATGGCAAATTTGCTACTAGTGAGAAAGGCATGTTTTAAATTAGTGGAATGAAGGTCGTAAAAGATGTTATGAGATTGCTAGGAACTAATTTGTCTCGGTCTCCCCAAAGGAAGAAAATATTTAATTGACTTGACAAACGAGGCAATCTTCCCCACTGCACCCGACTCTGACATCATGCCAACTTGGACTTATAAAGAATAGGTTTAGAAAGAAACTTGACTAAGAATGCGGGCAGACAATAGTATGAAATAGAGCTTGTTGGCCCCTTCATTAAGAACACCATGTACACTTACAACCGAAGCAACCATATGGTAAATACGTACATAAACAGTTGCAGAAGTAGCTTTTATTCTCTAACAGACCTTTCTTCAAACAGTTAGCAGGTTTCCTCAAACAAACATATAAGGTGGAAAAGAAATGTCAACCCATATACATCCAAAACAGAAACACAAATCACCATCTTCCAAACTCAAACACAAATCAAAATCCATATACCATAAGCAAAACACAAAAGCCACATAAACACTACAAAAAAACATAGCACAAAATGGACGGTTCTTGAAAATTTAAATGAAGAACAATACCAACATAGGGCATGATGCTTCTTACACAATCATGACCACAAGATAGGAGATAACCACAACAGATCAGGAGACAATGCTTCTTTAATGATAAACCTAGAGAAAATTGGTTCGACTTACATAAAAATAAAGAAAGCTTCATTTTCATATTAAAAACCTAGTAGAAAACAACACTACTTTTGATTAATTCAAAAGAAATATACCATTTGGCGATGCATTAGAAATCGTCGCCAAATGGTAGCCCATTTCAATTTAACTTAACCTTTGGTGACGAAATTATATATAATATATAAATTTATTATAAAAGTACCACACACACACACACACATATATATATATAAAGAGAATTGTGATTAAATAGGCTAATATATCACAAAATTAAGAGATGAGAAAATTTATATATTATTTATAAAGTCATAAATCATTATACTAGTTACAATTATTATCTATACATCTATATAACATTATATTAATTACCATATATAATAATTATTGCAATATTATAATAAATGTTGGAAATAAATATAAAATATTAATATAATATTCTTAAAAATCAAATTTAATATTATTCACAATGTTGTTAAGTCTAAAAATAAATTTATTTATTATAATGGCATTTCAAAAATTTATAAAACAAAAACACAAAATTTATTTATGTTACATTTTTTATACTTTTTATTAATATCTTTTAATATATATGACATGACAATTTTATGTGGTCTCATAAAACTCTATTTATTATGTATAAATTCTTTACTATTTTATAGAAATGATATATTACAAAAAATTAGCAAAATTGAAAAAAATGAAAATATTTATACTACAAATTCGCCTAATATATACTTTTTAGTGACAATTTTTAAAAATCATCACCTATTGTGTAACATTTGGCTACGTTTTATAGAATCATCACCAAATGTTATGAAGATTAAAAATAAAATGAAGACGATTTGTCTACGTTTTATAGAATGATCGCCAAATGTTGCAAAGATTAAAAACAAAATGAAAAGGTGTCGTTCATGGTTGTTTTTAAGTGAAGCTTTGAGTTGTTTGCATTAATGTTTGTTTGTATGTGTTAATTTTGGTGAAGAAAGGGAAAAGAATTTTTTTCTGTTAATTAGGGTTGAATTTTTGGAGCCTATAAAGTGTTCGATGAAAGTTCTCTTAGGTTTTTAGTGTTCTATTTTGATAGGGAAGGAATTATCTTTCGAGGTTATTTGTTTCGTAATTAGATTACATCAAAGCACATTAACTTAGTTGCTTATTATTGTAATTGGGAGCTTAGGTTTTTATTTAATTAAATTTAGTATTAGTATTAGAATTTAGTATTAGATTCTAAATCATATTCAAAGTTATTGGAAAATGCTTGCTTATTAGAATTTAGTATTAGAAGGTTGAAGTTCTTTTTGAAAATTAAACATACATGTAATGTTGTTTAAAAAAAAAACATAGGTGTAATCAAAGAACGTTGGAAGGTGTAATGTTCTTTTTACAAAGTTTACATGTCTAATGGAATTTTAATACTTAATTGAAAAAGATGTTTAGATGAATGTGTAAATAAAGTTTACATGTCTAACGGAATTTTAATACTTAATTAAAAAATGTAAAAATTCTTAGGCGTTTCAACTTTAAAGTGACTTCATTCTTGAGGTTGACAATCAGAAGAGCTTAATTGGAAATTTGAGCTTTATTCCCAAGTTTTCATAATGCCAAAAATTCTTGATTTGTGTTTTGTGTATATGCTTTATCAACTTACCTACCTAGGAGGTCCATATATGTTAGTTTGGGTGGTTTAAATAATTTTAAAGAGAAAAATTTAACTAAATATTCGAAAAATATATATTTGAATAACACTAAATATAAATTAAATAATATAATTATATGCTTTTAACAAATACATGGAATTGAGTATATTCGTGAAACATAAAATAGCGATATTAAATTTCCAATGAATAATATATTTCTCTCAAAATAGCTTAAAATGTGGAATTTTGGTCAACATAATGCTAATTCTATTTTACCAGACAAAGTAACAAAAAATTTAAAAATGACATAAACTTATTTGACAAATTTAAACTGTTAAAATAAATTGCTATTATTGAAAATTACATTAGACATAAGTATAACTATCTCTTAAATCTATAACTTAGGGAATAAAGATACAATAATTAATTTAGTGAGTAGACCAATATAAACCTTTCGATTTTATTGACAGATGGTGAGTTATCATCTCAGTTTTCTTAAGAAAATAGATGATTTTATTGACAGATAGCATAGGTGAAAACAATAGCATGTACATCATCAGTTAGATATTAAAGAAAAACTTGAATCTAATAAATTTATCTATCTAAAATGTGAGAAAGAAACATAAGAGTAGTACATTTTATACATGCCATTATATTACCACTAAAAGACTAGGAATGAAGGAATAAGGGATTGAAAATGACTAGCTACCAACATCCTAAATAGAAGCTAGAAATGAACTTAAGTGAGGTGTAATATCATGTACCAATATGAATTGTTTTGTCCACTGTAAAGTGATGTTGGTAAATTCAAAATTTAAGAGCTACTTATTTTGGAAAAATATGAGGTTTCTCTTCCTGTATAAAGCATAGGTTCCATAACATATCACCAGTTAAAGATAGTTGTGCCTCCATAATGAGTGAATATAACAAAGCTTGCTTAAACAATAAATTGAGACCAATCTTTAAATAGTATTTTAAGCTTGCATAGATTCAAAACATTGCACTAAAGGAAGTAAGAGACATTATAGTTAAAAAGAAAATGAATGAGGTTCTTCAAAGCTTTGTTATAGAGTTTGCACACATTGTTTACTAAGATGAGACCTCTTACAACCTTTATGAATTGTCCAATGTCTACAACCTTTATTTTATTGCGAATAAAACCGCAGCTGTAAGGTAATGATTAGGGAACCAAACCATTTTCCACCATAAGATATGATCACCAAAAGGGTCTGACTAATTGAAAACATGATTTTTTTTAAATGAAGTATTTGGAGCCATGATAATTCTGTTGAAATTTATCACCTTCATTTTGATTAGGCAGATAGTTTAGAAGTTGATATATATGATAAAGCTGACTTTGACTTTCTAAAGGAAATGAAGCCTTAACTAATCAAGGCCAGGGGACCCATTTTATACCAGTTATCAAACCAGAACATTGTTTTATTTTCATTCCCAATTAAGAATTTAATACCATTAGATATAAAGTCCCTTGGTCTAAGAATTCAATTAAAGGAATAAGAGAAAAAAGACTTATATTTGATTCCTTATAAGGATACACTTCTAGACCTATAAAGCCATCCACCAGTATATATGATGGGGTTGAATTTGGCATTTTAAAGGAAATGAAGCCTTAATTGATCCAGGCTTTGCAAAGGAAAAGGAAGACCAATTATCAAAGCAAAACATAGTTTTATTTTCATTCCTAATTAAGAATTTGATACCATTAGACATAAAGTTCCTTAATACAGGAATCTAATTAAAGGTCTAAAAGAAAGAAGTACACTTGATTCCCTATGAGATGTGACTATTGTTTATGTAACAATGAATCCATTCCATCTAAATGGACTTATGATCAATGAATAAATTCCATATCCTCTTAGAAGATTTTTCATGAATTTTAATGAGTTAATACTGAGGCCTTCATGTTTAAAGGAGAAAACTTTAGATCACTTAATTTTAGTACCAAAATAATTATTAATAGAACCTGACCATAGATGATTCTTTATGATTTTCTTAATAATTTTGGTCAAATTATGAGATTAGAATAAATGGAAACACCAAAGTGAATATGGAGGCTGCTTAAAATAAAGGTGACTAATTGAAGTCTCCCTGTATAAGAAAGAAATTTTTTTGTCATATAACCAATTCTCCTATGCATAAAATCAAAGAAAGGTAGGTATTCATGTTTTAGTAAGCCTTTTATTAAATATATCAATCTAGGAATGAGGCTATCCTGACCTCATTTTAAAAAAAAATTAACAAAACGATGTTGTCTTGTGCCTTCCTGTCGAGCCACAGGCCAGGTTAGGGCAAGCAAGTTGGGCCATATTTGACAAGCCCCTATCCTGAAATGACTAGGCGGCCTGCTCGATACCCCACGGTGGCCCTCTAGTTGATATCTGATCTAGCTGGACATTAGACATAAGTATAACTAACTCTTAAGTCTATAACTTAAGGAATGAAGATACAATAATTAATTTAGTGAGTAGACCAATAAAAACCTTTTGATTTCCAAGTTTGATAATTTATTTGTAATAGACATATTTATGGTTTTTAACGTAACAAAAAGTGGTATGAGATATTGTCTTAGCTATTTTTAGAAAGTAGATGATTTTATTGATAGATAGCATAGGTGAAAACCATAACATGTACATCATCAGTTAGTTACTAAAGAAAAACTTGAATTTAATAAATTTATCTGTCTAAAATATAAGAAAGAAACATAAGAGTAGTACATTTTATACATGCCATTATATTACAACTAAAAGACTAGCTATCAACATCTTAGATAGAAGCTAGAAATGAACTTAAGTGAGGTCTAATATCATGTACCAATATGAATTGTTTTATCCATGAATTGTTTTGTCTACTGCAAAGTTATGTTGGTAAATTCAAAATTTGAGAGGTACTTATTTTGGAAAAATATGAGGTTTCTCTTCCTGTATAAAGCATAGGTGCCATATATAACATATCACCAGTTAAAGATAGTTATGCCTCCATAATGAGTGAATATAACAGAGCTTGCTTAAACAATAAATTGAGACCAATCTTTAAATAGTATTTTAAGCTTGCATAGATTCAAAACACGCACTAAAGGAAGTAATGACATTATAGTTAAAAAGAAGATGAATGAGGTCCTTCAAAGCTTGGTTATAGAGTTTGCACTCATTGTTTGCTAAGATGAGACCTTTTACTTTGTCCAATATCTACAAACTTTATTTCATTGCTAATAAAAACGTGGCGTTAAGGTAATGATTAGGGAATCACTAGTCATAAGGGATACGATTTCTAGATTTAATTAGGCAGTAGCATTACGAATTAGAAAAACCGATTAATCAAGACAACAACTACATACGATATGTCATTTAACCTAAGTCATGTTATCCCTAATGATTACGTATCATTAGTAGCTACTCGATAATTTCAACATAACAATTACGGATTATATTGAAATTCTAATAATGAG
>JANIPN010000007.1:3443491-3458925 GCA_027478595.1 Erythroxylum anguifugum
CTTGGACTTTGTGAAGGATTGTGGATAAATCTTCTTCTTGAAGATTTAGGATATGCATCTACTCGGCCTATTAGTTTATACTGTGATAATAAAGAGGCATGTGATATTGCTCATAATCCCATACAACATGATCGGATGAAACATGTGGAGGTGGACAAATTTTTTATTAAGGAAAAACTTGATAATAATACTTTGAAGGTTCATAAGATACAGTCTGAAAATCAGTTGGCAAACATTCTTACTAAAGCTGTGACAAGTCATATTTTCTTGAAGTTTCGTGACAAGTTAGAAATGTAGGATATCCACTCACCAACTTGAGGGGGAGTGTTGAGTTTACCATTATTAGAATAGATTTGATTTCCTTATATTTATAGAATGTATATCTCTAGAATATTATTTGTACATGATTTCCGTAATTACTTGATTGTATTCTTATTTTTTGTTAGGCAGTGATGGACTATTTTAGTCCCTCTTTCTCCACTGTAAGAATATAGCGTAAATGAATAAAAAACAGAGTGTGTGAAATTCTTGAATCCAAGTTTGTGAGCCACTTACGCGCACGTCATAAACTCATCACTTGCATGGTTCTTCGGATCATCTGTTACGTTAGTATGTTTCTGTTCTGTTTCATGAATGTTTATTTATTTATATTTTATAGGTCCTATTTATTATTGAATGAATAGATACTTAAGAAATAAAATAAAAATAGCATCTGAATAACGATAACAAGACCTGTTCACACATTTTATAGTGGAAGTCCTGTCGTGAGGCAACAATAAACAGAAAAACTTCGTGGATGAGAATTAAAGTTGGTGGGGGGAATAGAGAAGGTGGATTGGTTTGCTTAGGTAAAACTGGGTCTCATGTGTCTGCCAGATTGCAACAATACGTATCTGTATTCCTCTCAGAAAGGGAGATCTTTGCGTAGATCCTCTATGTTGGATAACAATTTTATTTATGGGATTTTTTACATCTGTTCTTTTATGATAAGAACAAAAGTAAGCTAAAAGAGAAAAGAAAAGCTTAAGTTTCACCATGCCCAACACAAATCGGAGCACCACCATCTTCCTCATCATCATCATCATTCGTGGCCTACCTCATCTTTCCCTACATGGACACACCTTTGTATATGAAAACCTGAATTGGCGCCACCAGCAACAGACACCTCCAACCATCGCATCAAACCAGTCCCACTTCCACCGTGTTCAATTGAATACGACGCCTAAAAACCATCTGGAGGTTTTTTGTGTTGCAGTTCTTGTGGTTTCTTTCTCTTCTTCTTCTCATAAGCAATCCCTCTAGCCTTAGCCTGCTCATCTCTCACTTCCTTAAGATACAGCCTCACGGCACGTGCACCAAAGGGGTTGGTGTCTGGTGACCCACCGCTCTCTTCAAACGCCGCCCTCAGCCTCCCGATAAGCGCGTCAAGGCTCCCCCACGCCTGCTTCAAAGGACAAAGACAGGGTGCCGGCTGTTGCGGGTCGCCAAAAAATGGACAACTTTGGTTGTGCACCTTGGTCTTGCCAAACTGATCCAGATACCTCATAAACTCGAGCACGTTGGCTCCACTGCAACGAGACAGAGACAGAGGTGGCCGGTGATTTCTCAGGTACTCCTGGAACGCGTTCCAGTCACGTCGTTTCTGAGATTCATAGCGACTTAACCGCAATAACTGTGGTGGCAGCTGCCGTGGTGGTAGCATGATTTGCTGTTGGTAGGGTTGGTTAACGCTACTCCGTGAAGAATCATTACTTGCAGATTCACATACGGCTGCGGCGGAGGCAGCGATTGCGGCGGCCGACATGGTAACCTGTATAGTAATGGTGAATATCGGCAGAAAATATGACTTGGGGTTGGCTGATAATGGTTCAAATCAGCAGCAAAAGAGCTCTATTGAATTGGTGAGTCCATGGAAGAGCTTAGAGGAGTGTGAAGATCATACTCATATATAATTGAAGATGGGATGGGTACTGGTACTGTAGTGTGGGGACTTGTGGTAATGGATGGATACGAGTGGACGACAAGAAAGTAGGGCCCATGCAAAAGAAACCCAAGTCCCAGATGTATTTGTGATGGTGATGAGACGAGAGACAGCTTATTGAATTTTCCATTTCCATTTCCATTTCTATTTATATGGTCTCTTCTCAAACGTCACGTCAGTATTTCAATGAATCTTCACATCTCGTCAGTTCAATCAGGGTGGGTTACAGCACTTGTGTGCTTGTTAGTGTTAATATATGTGGCCAGAAGGAAACACATTAACCCACCAATTTATAGGGCCTGCAACTGCAAAGGTACAGTTTACTCCATTTTAATGCCGCAAATAAAAGAACACAAGTACGGTTACCTGTATACATAACACATCGCATCAAATATAATTCTATAACGACAAAGAGTTGTATGCATGCATGGCCCATGTACGCTCTCATGGTGGTACTGATGATAAGATCTTCGTGCAGAGAAATATTCAACCTCCATGTTTTTACCTTTCTCACGGGACCAAAGCTTTGCTCAGTTTCATATATGTTTCGATCGTCACTCAATAGATTCTCAAGATCTCTCTCTCGACAATTTCAAATTTTCAATTTTATATGGAAGAAGTAATGATAGTTTAAAGATAAATATCACCTTTATTTCTTTTTTATTGCCTGTTCCACAGTTAGGGACTGGAACATGTATTTTCAGGAATTGTTATCCTCCTGGTCCAAGGAATTGTTATCCTCCTGCTTTGTATTCTCTTGATTTCCTTATCTAAAGCACCTAACTAATAGTGACCTACGATACTTATTGACGAAGTAACTGTGATGGGGCTGAAGAGTGGACATCTATCGACAAAAGGTTGGCATGAGTATTCTCCGTTGAGCTGTTCCACCCAGTAAGTCCAAATTAATCTGTTCCGTTGGTGCACCAACAAAAAGTTGGCAATGATGTCTTTGCAGCAAGACCATCATATCTATAATTATTCAGCAAAGCACAATAACTAAAATTCTTGCATCTGAAAGCAAAGGAGAAATCTTAATCGAAATTTTGTTTATATCCATATATATGTAAGTCACGTACATGTCATACATAACAAGACTTTAGTTACGTATTTCGGATCGAATATAAAATAGCAATAAAGGAAGAAATGTAGAAAATACATGATTTCGGTTCATAACTTCAAACGAGCTTTGAACTCGAAACGAACACGAATATATTACCGTCTTCATAGGAACTGTCACGGGAATGAGGTTAAGCCTTTTTACAGTTTTCTTAAAGTGTAAGCTTTCTTAACAGGTCATCAGAGAAACGTTATGCTTATAAATAATTTGAGCAACTGCAGAAGACCTTAACCTTTACATATAGCATCCATATCAGGCTTCTCCATTACAGACCCGATATAGATCCGGTACACATTGATCGGGGTCTATTTTTCATCCGGACTTCGATCCATTGACTTAGATCATTTATTGGCTCACTTTATTATCTTTATCCATATCAAATTACATAACTTAACTGATAAGTTATTGAAAAATCAAAAAATGCAATTAAAAGTTGTTCAACTTTATGGGAAATATAAAAAACATCCAACATTCTCCCCCTTGGACAATACTTAATTATAGTGTTGACTCAAGTTTAAAACAGTTTAAAATTTTGGTTAAGCTACACTATTGTATTAGTTGACTAGGTTTAAAAACAAAACATTTGATCCAAAGACAACAAAAGTCCATCATTCCATTCTACAAGGTTTCGATACCAAAAAGTATCAAATATATATGTCATGTGTGACACAGATCCAATACAATCACGCATATCTAATACCTCACTAACATGAAAGGGAAAATGGAGTGTGACAAACTAAGATGATATTTGTATGATCTAAGTTATATCATCTTCGTTTGTAGGTCTCGATTTCTCCAACTTTATGCTAAACTGCATTAGAGGAATCCTGTTTCTCTTACCGAAAGCTAAACAGAATTAAGAAAAACTTGTTTCCTCTCACCAAATGCTAAATTGCATTAGAGAAAACCTTGGTGTTCTCCAACTGAATGCTAAACTGCGTCAGAGAGGAATTAAAACTTATATCCCCTATGTCATGTCAAAATTCATGGATTTCTTTATAAAACTATATACGTCTAAAAGATAAAGGCTCAAGGTCAATTTGTATATATGTCCAATGACCTCTAAAATGCTTAAGATTGACACAGATCTTAAGACTTTCATACATGTTATGACAATGTACGATAACACGTATTACCGAGGATAAACGATAATCATCTTTATTGATAAACCACCATACCAACTTAATACATCAAATGTATAAATGCACAAATATACATGGAGCTAATAGTGTTTAAGGACTTCAAAAAACCTATAATTTATACTTGTCTCATAATCACAAGTAGGCGAAGTCCTTTAGTTAAAGGATCGACTAACATTTCCTCAGTTCTTAAATGCTCCAAACCTTAATGTCACCTTTTTGCATCAACTCCTTTATCGTCAAGAATTTGACCTCCAAATGCTAAGACTCTGTGATATTCTTTGTTGTTATTAAACAACAGCAACAAGATTATCACAGTACAACTAAATAGGTCTAGCCACTGAATCAACCACACACAACTCAGATATCAAGTTTCTGAGCTAAACCGTCTATGAAGCAACCCATAGCATTCACTCTGCATGCATGGTCGAGGAAATCACCTGTGTTTACATGACACTCTTCAAAAACATTGTACCATCTGTAAACATAAAAAATGTAACCTTAAGTGAACTTTCAATCATCCGGATACATAGCTTAAATCTGAATCTAAATTCCCTACGAGGTTTAAAATGTTGAGTTTTCTATATGTCAACGTATAATTCTTGGTTTCCTTTAAGTATCTCAACACTCGCTTGACTGCATTCCAATGGTCGATACCTTGGTTAACTAGATATTTGACCAAGCAGACTAATAGCAAATGCAATATCCCACCTAGTACTTACCCAAGCATACTTTAGGCTATCAACTGTACAAATTTTAGGGACATTCCTCATAGCCTCTTTGTTTTCTTTATTCGTTGGACACTGTGCCAAAGATTATCCCTCACTATGATAGATAGATACTACGATAGGTTTACAGTCAACCGTATTAAACATTTGTAACACTTACTCAATGTATGCACTTTATGAAAGCCCTAATGAGTGTTAAGATTTGTTCCGGTAAATTTGTATACTTAGGACAAAAGATGCTTCACCAAAGCCCTCCATGTCAAAGTGCTTAGACAAAAGTTTGCTTAACTTCATGCAACATGGTCAAGCCATTTGACGTGGGCAATATATCATCTACATATAACAGTAGAAAGATAACTTTGCTCCCCCTGACCTTATAGCATAAGCATCTTTAAATTTTATTTCCATGAAGTTGAAAGAGGTCAAACATCATCAAATGTAAGGTATCACTTTTGGGAGGTTTGATGTAAACCATATATTGATTTGCTTAACGTGCAAACCATGTCAGTTCCATCTGGATATTGAAATCCTTCAAGTTGTTCCATATAGACCTCTTTATAAAGGTCTTTATTCAGGAAAATGATTTTGACAGCCATCTGATGTAACTTTATATCATCATAAGCTACAATTGTCATAATCACTCAAAATATATCCTACAAGGCCGCAAGAGAAAAGGTAACATTAAAGTCAACCATTTTTTGTGAGTAAATCATCAAGCAACTGAGCGAGCCCATAAACCGCTAAACTCTATCCCAAAATCCTGTAGGTCTTTAAACTTATTTACAACTGACGGGTTTGTAATTCTACTACAAATCAACTAACTCCCAAATCTTACTATACTTCATGGATTACATCTCATCACAAATTTGCATTAGGTCCAGAAACAACTTCTGTATAAGTACCAGATCCGCAACATGTCTAACATCATAGTCTTGTTCACCAAATAGACTATGTATCCAGATGGTATAACAGGTCGTCTCACTCTCATAGATTTACACAACTACATTAGATCTTGTACCCCCGGGAACATCTGTGTGTACAAGTATGATTTGTTATTCCTTTACAGGTACGGTATAAAGACCTAGATCTACCAAATCTATCTGTATGAGTAGCAGGTACATAATAACTATATTATACACCCTGCTGTCATCTGAAGGGTCAAAAGGCTCACCATCATCATACACATCTGATTTCAGAAATTTAATTATTTGTGATTCCACTATTCTGGTCCCTCCTCCTTCTACAGTAAAACATGTAGCCTTTAGAGTGGTCGAGATATCTGACTAAATAGCAATGAACATAAAGAGCATTAATTTGTCTTTATAAGGATTATACTACCTCAATAGGGCAACCCCATACACAAATGTGTGCAAGGCTAATTTTTCGCATTTCTAGTTAATTAGGTATATTAGTCCTATTCTGCATTGACTTCTTCATGTCCTTTAGGGTGCTTTTAAGCCTTTCGACAACACACGATTTTGCTTAGTGAATTAAGTTACTATTCTAACTGATTCCATATATTTGGCAAACGGACTTGTTCATGTCCTGAAACACCATGTTTTCCATGATACTCTCCTCCACGGTCAGATCTGACTATCTCGATGAATTTTTCCAATTGGTTCTTAACCTTCAATCTTTAAGCAAGAACACATAATTGTAATGGAAATAAGGATCAACAAATGTCAGAATATATTTGGAATTATGCAATGCAATTGTATAAGGTCTTCTGATATTTGTATGTATCAGACTCAATAAGTTAAGAACATGAGTTGACCTCTATATCCTTATTTTGGTCAACTTTCCCTTGCAACAGTTAGTACATATTTCTAGATCATCATAATCTAGAATTGAGAGAATGCTTTTCTTAATCAATCTATCAACCCTAGATCTGAAAATGTGTCTTAAGCTTTTATATCACATCATGTATGACTTATCATTCATCAAGGTTCTTCTTTTTATAACTTGTTCAACAAGATATGAAGAAGCATGTATCTAATTCAGGGTAAGATACATTCTATACAAACCATATGACAAGAAAGTTTTACCAATATGTTTTGTATTAAACACCAACTGTACAACATAAGTATTAAACAGAAAACATTAACCTTCTTTGTCCAAAATTGATACAAATATCACATATAAAACGTGTTGTCTAAAACCAAAATGAACCTTACAGTAAGGTTTAGTACATACATCCCCTATAGATATTACATTCACTTCTTCATTGCTGTCAACCATTAGTTTTCCCTTCCTTTTTTTGGCTCTATCCTGGATATGAACCCCACATTATAGAAGCACCTTGATCAAATGCTCCACTATCTAGTTTCCAAGAAATTAATGTGACTATCGTAAATTAGATTCATAAATTGATAAGCCAAGGAGTTACATGATGGTCTCAGTCTTTCCTTCTAGACCTTATACTACTGTCTTCTTTATTTCTGTAGGACCTTTACTAGCTCTAGATTGACCAGCATCAGCATGTAGAGAAGATTTAGACTTTTTACCTCTGAATTTTGTGAGTTTCACTTTTGCCTTCTCTTTAGTTGCTTTGAGGGTTATAGGAATAGCAAGCTTGATTTTCTCCTCCTCAACAATGCATTGGGCAATCAAAGCATTGAAGTCTCATTCCTTATCCAAGAGTAATATGTCGTCACCAGATTGCTAAACTCTGGAGGGAGTGTACTCAAAGTCTGGTGAACTATAAAGACATCAGGAAGAGGAATATTCAGCATCTTCAGTATATTATAAAGATAGATCATTCTTGATATGTACTCAATCACTCCCCCATCTCCCATATACCTCATGGAGAACAATTCTTTTATCAATGAACTTATATTAACGTTAGGTGAGACCGAGTACCTTTAGGAGACATTATTAAGAAATTCCTTCGCTATGTCTGTGTTCGAAAGTCCACTAAGCATATGGTCCTATGGATCTCTTAGTGGCAATAAGAAATAATTTGTTAGACCAATCCCAGGCTGCATAAGCTGCTTTATGAGCTCTTGAGCTTATGGATGTAAGTGGAGATGACCTATTTGTACATATGGCTATATCAATTGCAGTTATCTCCATATCATTCAATACATCCTCTATCTACTTCTTCGTATTAAAACTGGTCAGGGTTTCAATGGTGACACAAATAATGTTGATCGAAAAGGTGACTTCAAAATGACAATGTTTAGATCATCACAAATGTAGGATAATAGCGATACTTAAAACCATTAAATAATATCTGTACTGAGAATCTGATCACACATATTATGAAACACCTTCGGGCTGAATACATAAAATAAGAAATTAGACCTCCACAAAAAACTTATTAGAGTACAATCCATCAACTCTCATAACACTACCATCTTTGAGTGAATAGATCACTCGAATAACAACTTTCCTCCATCTAATGCCTTTATGCACATCTTAAAATTTTATGTAAGG
This sequence comes from Erythroxylum anguifugum, assembly GCA_027478595.1. Taxonomy (NCBI): domain Eukaryota; kingdom Viridiplantae; phylum Streptophyta; class Magnoliopsida; order Malpighiales; family Erythroxylaceae; genus Erythroxylum; species Erythroxylum anguifugum. The sequence continues at coordinate 3,451,895 of JANIPN010000007.1, forward strand.
CCAACACTTTTAGACAGAATAACCAAATATAAAACTAGAGGCATCCCCCAACATGCAAGCAAAATAATTCAAAATACTGGCTCGAAAGGCCACTTTGGTGACTACATTCTCATCAGCACTCAAAAGGTCCGCAAACACAAGGAATACATCTTTATGTTATCCTCACATTCTTTATGGGCATATGGAATGACAATGTAACATCAATAAATGCAAAACCTGAATGCACAATCTCATTGTCACACACTCATGCTGAAGACATTCTCTGAAAACTTTTTTGAGACTTTCATAGAGAAAATCTCATTAGTGCGGCTATCATGTGTCACCGGACACTGAACTGACCATCTAAGACACGAGAACCTCATGTATCTCCCTTATGGCAAGTTTGTTGTACAAACATTCACTCAAAATGGCTTTAGAATGTTTTAATTCCTTTTCTGAGTGACTATCATGCGATCCTGAATACTGAACATGAAAATCGAGACACAAAACCTTGAAGTATCTCCCTCATGTGATGTCTAATACATGAAAATTCACTCGAAATAGGCTTCAAAATGCCTTAGTTCCTTTTTTTGGAGTTAAACTTTAATTTATTACTTATGTAATAAATCCAAAAAATGAAAAAAAACTCACTTTATGAATTTCCCGAACCCGAAAACTGACCTAAACCACCCCGGGACATCATTACGGGAAATCTAAATTTTTTGGTTTTTTTAAATTTTACTATAGCCCTAATGTCACGGATGACGTCATTTGCGACATGCCAATTGATCTGTATGGAGTGTTTCTGTCCACCCATGCATCAATGTCAATAATATCTAACAGCACATGCATATAAATGTGAATTTTCTATAAGTTACACTTTTGTGGGAGATTGAAACTCTTAAGTATGTAAAAGGAGGTTTCTTGATTGAGAGACTAGAGAGAAATCCAAGAAGCCAAATGAGCTACATTAGATTAGATAATGATAATAGTTTTTGTCTTTGTTCATAGCGAGGCCTGACAAATCCATGAATGTTCTTAGAGAAGTTATTAGAACTATAATAAAAATGAGATCAACACTCAATAGGAGCAGTAAATCATTTGCAAATGATAAACTATGACTCTTTACTAGCTTGCATTTTTAATGATACTTAAATCTCTTCTATTTTCTATAGTTTTCCCTATCAGCCTATTGATAAATTTAATGCAAATTGATGAATTAACTTTTAACTTAAATTTTCTTAAATTACCTTTGTGCCTTAAATTATCTTAAATTCAAGTCCTTGGTACCTCAAATTATTTTTGTCGGTTTTCCATTAATAAAGATGCAAAACAATGTAGTCCTATGATAAGTATGTAAATGATAAATTGCCAATTGATTTAGTTAAAAGCTTTACGAGAATCCACTTTAATAATATCTTGAAGGAATTCTTCCTTTTATCATTATTGAGAGATTTTAGCAAGTAAAATGCTATCTCCAATTTGTCTTCCATTTATAGAAGTACCTTCTGATGGATGAATGATAAAGTTTAAGACAACTTTAAGTCTTGACGCTAACAACTTGTCAATGATCTTGAATATTATATTATAACAAGATATAAGTATAAATTTCTTCAAGAAGTTAAGGTTAAAGGACTTAGGAACAAGGCTTATAAATGTCTTGTCAAGTTCCTTAAGCATTTCCCCCTTATTGAAAAATTCAGTGGCAATTTTTATTACAATATCCTTGGTAAACCTCCAACACTTTAAAAAAATGCATTAGTGTCATCTAGAATTAGGCACCTTATTAGCATTTAATTAAAAGAGGGTCTTCTCCATGTATATGTCCCATTAAAATGAGTGATCAAGAAACATCCATTAAAATTAGAATGGTTTCACAAATAATAGACTTGATGATTTGTGGTGACAGGAGGCAAGTGGAAGAAAACTATATGCTATTTAAGAAATAGTTGAAGACAAGTTCTGATAATTCGTTTTGAGAGTAAACCATTATGCTACTTTGAGATTCAAATTGATGGTTATAAGTTTAGTTATATTAGGAAGTGGTTAATCTACAATTAAAAAGTCATACTTTATTTATTATTCACGATCAATCATTTGTGATGAAATATTATAGTCCATATTCTTATTTATTTAGAAAATAAAGGAGTTATATTGATTATTAGTTCCTACAAAGAGATTTACATAATTTTAAGATTAAGGGATCATTCTTATAAGGTCTCATATATTCTCTCAATTAAATATATTTACCATTGTCCAAGATGTGTTTACCTTTGGCTTCACACTCTAAAAAGGTTTTACCCTTTAAAATTTTGTATATAAACCCGCTTTACCTACAAGGCTTCCTTATCTTTTAGCAATCCCTAAATTCTTTTTATCATAAAACTTCTTTGGTAAGCTTTATTGAAATATATCCTAAGTTGCCTTCATTTTTTTGGAGAAGACGTTTCACTCCTTCTAACCTTAGTTACTAAATTAATAATAGCTTCACCTGACCGCATAAATGATCTGAGAATCCTCTTAATTTTTTTAACTAGGTTTGTAGGAAGATATATATGCAAGGTTTAGTAGATGTGTATAGAATTTAGAACAAAGTTAATGAGTTGGGTTCTTCCAACATAAGATAAGCTTTTGTTACACTAGGAATTGACTCTCTTTTAAATCTTTTCAATTATTGGGATGAATTTTCTATAATTTAGCCTTTTGTGGGAGATTGAAACTCTCAAGGATGTAAAAGGAGGTTTCTTGATTGAGAGACTAATAAGATGTCCAAGAAGCCAAATGAGTTACATTAGATGAGATAATGATAATAGTTTGTCTTTGTTCGTAGTGAGGCCTAACAAATTCATGAATGTTCTTAGAGAAGTTATTAGAACTATAATAAAATTGAGATCAACACTTAATAGCTTGCATTTTTAATGATACTTAAATCTCTTTTATTTTCTATAGTTTTCCCTATCAGCCTATTGATAAATTTAATGCAAAGTGATGAATTAACTTTAACTTATCTTACATTATTTTTGTGCCTTAAATTATCTCAAATTCAAGTCTTTGTTACCTTAAATTATCTTTGTAGGTTTTCCATTAATAAAGATGCAAAACAATGTAGTCTTATAATAAGTATGTAAATGATAAATTGCCAATTGATTTAGTTAAAAGCTTTGTGAAAAACCACTTTAATAATATCTTAGAAGGAATTCTTCCTTTTATAATTCTTGAGAGTTTTTATCAAGTAAAATGTTATCTCTAATTTGTCTTCCAATTATAAAAGTACCTTCAGATGGATGAATGATAAAGTTTAAGACAACTTTAAGTCTTGACGTTAACAACTTGTCAATGATCTTGTATATTATATTGTATATAGTCTAAATTTCTTCAAGAAGTTAGGGTTAAAGGACTTAGGAACAAGATTGATGAATGTCTTGTCAAGTTCTTTGAGCATTTCCCCCTTATTGAAAATTTCAATGACAAATTTTATTATAATATCCTTGGTGAACCTCCCACACTTAAAAAAAAATGCATTAGTGTCATCTAGAATTAGGCGCCTTTTTCGTGCTTATTAAAAAAAATGCATTAGTGTCAATGACAAATTTTAATTTCCTTCGACGTGATTTCGTGCTTTAAAAATTAGTCATTCTCAAATCAATTCCTTTTATATTTTTATTTTCTTATTTCGTTTTCGATTTCGCGCATTAGCATTTAATTAAAAGAGGGCCTTCTCCATATATATATATCCCATTAAAAGGAGTGATCAAGAAATATCCATCAAAATTAGAAATGTTTAAGAAACAATAGACTTAATGATTTGTGGTGACGAGAGGCAAGTAGATGAAAACTATATGTTATTTAAGAAATAATCGAAGACAAGTTTTGATAATTCCTTTTAAGAGTAAACCATGACATTATAGGGAGATTGGAGAAAGGTGATTCTATTCATATTTTTTCTTAAAAGGCTTGAACTATGAAAGAATGCTAACTCTTAAGAGGCATGAATTTTGCAAGAATGCTAAGTACTTATCCTTATTTGATAATCACTAAACATTTGATCTTTGCTTAAGGATTGAATAATTAGACTCTAGGGCTCTAGTTTAGACAATACTCTTGTTTAAGGTTTAAGAAACATAGTAAGGTTTTTAGGATGCATATAGACTACAATTGGTAATCTAGTTTAGGAAGTTGTTGGAATTCAATTTTTGTTTAAGGGTACTTAATTATTAAATTACTCAATTACACTACAATGGTACCACACTTTTTTATACATTAAAATAAAAATTTAGATGGATTGGAGAAGTTAAGATGTGGAACTATAAATTGGAGTTAGTAAAAAAAAGAAATTTATATTTATTTTAAATCCATTTCATATATGTGTTCAACAACAAAGAAATATTTTATAAGTGATTTCAAATAAAATTGACGTTTAAGAATTGACCTACTTTAGTTTTATAAATTTTGCTAAATAAAATATTATATAACTTTGTAAAAGATCTTATGCGGTCACCAACTTTTTATCATGAATTGCAAAAAAAAATTTAATACATAAGAATAATTTATAAAATCTATCAACCAAAACAAAATAGACAAATTTGAATTTATATGTTTATCTTGAGCTTTAGTTATGCCTAAACTGGTGCATTTGTTAATATGGGATTGTGACACAATTTTATTGTTTGACATATCAATTATTTGGTTAAAATGAAAAAACCAACGAAATGGTATATAATGGGAAAAGTGGTTTATGCATGTAGTGATATAGTGAACACAGAAGGAATCACATACATAATATAATTTGTTTTTTTCATTAACTTATATTTTCTTTTAGTTAGAAAATATATGCTAACTGCATACTTCAAATTTTACTTTAAATTTTTTTAATAAGAACTAATTAGTTGTAGTTAGTACATAAATTACAATAAATGATCTATTATAATACCCTACCTTTTGGTGATCTATAATGAGCTTAATAAGTCCAATTTTTCAATTAAAAATTATATTGATTTGTTTGATATTATGCATTAATATGTAATTGTTATGTATGTGTGAAATTGGAACAAAATGAGGGAAATTAGTGAATAAACATGTTTTGTGTAAAATTGAATTCAAATGCAGGAAATTAGTGAACAAATATGTTGGTTCAATTTTGTGTCATAATTAAATGTTGTTTGATAATTTAAGCATAGATTTTATCTTGAAGTAATTGAATAGGTAATAAAAAGTTTAGAAAAATATCTATTAATCATAAGAAGACAATATAAACATATTTAGGTATTCAGTCCAAATGTTGATATGTTTACCTAACAATCAAGTTTGTGTTTGGTTGACTAAACTATATATCAAATTAAATGCCAGTCTTTTTAATATTTACAATTCTAAAAAGAAGCGAGAGGAGTTATAAAGTTAGAAATAGGCTTTTGGACCTGGAATCAGGTGAAATTTTAAATTTTTATATAGAAACAAGAATTGAAATCAGATTAAAGAATTTTAAAGTGAGAAAATTTAAGAAAGTTAAAAAAGTTGAAAGAAGTTAATGGGTGCCTTTGGATTCTAATCTTAAATTATTCTAGTTACATAGTAAATATGATTTTATCAATTATTTGTTATCTAGCTAGATTAAATAATTTTCAACTTAAGATTTAATGATATATATATTAGAAGAGATTATATAGAGATTGAGTTAGGGTTTGTAGGTGATTTTGGAAAAATGAGTTAGCTGACATATGGACAAGTTTTGATTAGTTGTTTTTATAACATTTGGGATTTTGTGGGTTATTAATGATAAGATTGAGTGTGAATTTAGTGTCGGAAATTATAGAACATATATTAACCAAATATAGATAAGAGATGGGAATATAGATAAGAGATGGGAATTAACTTTTAATCTGCAAATTTTCACCTTGTTTCTCTCATAAACTTAGTAATAGGGTTGTCTGATCCGACATCTTGCCTCCTTCATGCATCATCACTGCCGATCACTCCAATCTCTCTCATCGATCCTCTCTCCTTCATGCATCAACATTGCTAATCACTCTAATTCCTCTTGCCAATTTGGCTTCCAGTCCTTCGGTGTAAATGTTCTCTCCAGCAATCAGAAAGTAAGTTGACGTTTGAGGTATGTCTAGGGTATAAACCTAGCAAAATCTATGTTTTAAGTCCACTTAATTTATCGACTTGATATTAGAAGATTTTTATGAGTTTATTTTAGTGATTTTAATTCTTTAACAACCAGCAATCTCTTTAATGGGTTTTGTTTATACATATTTTCATGCATAATTTGTGAAAATTCATTTCTATGGATTCCCTTTATGATTAAAACATTACGAGAAAATGCAAACAATGTACGGAATTATGAAACCAATGAACCCAGGGTTGGAGGAATCTCAAGAACAAATCTATAAGATCATAATAACTCTCTCATCTAAGAATGTCAAGAACCTCGAGAAAGGTTTGTTCTTTATCTATCCTGTATTATGCTTGTCAAAGAACTCTGCTTTGAACTGGAATGCGCAAGTTTTTTACTGGATCAGACTCATTTCACTTTCATCACTTAAATTTTTTTTACTATAATTGTGATGTATAGAGAAACCATCTCGTTGGTATATTTGAGCTTCTGTATTTTTTTGTTGTGGTTAATTGGAAAGAAGAATAATGTTTATTCGTGGTTTGTTGAATTTTATGGTGCTTTGTTTAAATGACCAATCTCTATTGATTTGGTTTCATGGTGTTAAGGATAAGAGACTGAGAGTTACAGGACCAGTTAGGATGCCTACAAAAGTTCTTCACATTACCACCAGGAAGTCTCCCTGTGGTGTGAGAAATATACCAATTGGAAGAAAAAGGCTTAACCATTGTATTGAAGTCAAAACACTTAAAAAGGGTACAGTAGCTGTTATGTTATTCCTATACAAGGATTATGAAGAAAAGTTAGGGATATGTAGCCGTTGGTCCTATATATAATTGGTGGAGATAAATCAGTAATAGACAGATATGAGGAGATAAAATAGGAATGTACATCAATTATGATATACGTTAATACGCCCCCTCAAGTTGGAGCATGG
>JANIPN010000007.1:3894552-3919249 GCA_027478595.1 Erythroxylum anguifugum
TGTAAGTGGAATTTGGGGTGTTATAAGATTGAAGATGTATTCATGATGTCTTTAAAGGTTCAAATGGATCAAGAATGGAAAAAAAATATAACCCTTCAAGGTTATACGCACGCTCACGTTTCATGATTCAAAGTAAGCTCAATGCTTCATAAGTAAGCAAGAGAGTTGGGTTCCGGAAACGGGACCCAACAAATCTCAATTTCATTAGCAGCTTAATTCTTTATTTGCTTTTTTCATTTTATTATTTTTACTTATTTATTACAAATCAATTTCTTTGTACCTTAAAAAAATTTGAATTTAATTTTTTTAGATGTTTATGGTCCTTATTGGAATGATATCCTTGATACTATAAGATATGATCTGTGTACTTACGATATTGAGAGTTTTATTATACATACAACTTAATAAATTTTGGCATCATTACCGAGGACTAAATAGCATGTTTTATTAGGTTGGCATTATGTCAACATTTTGTTGGATGATGTGTGAATTGTGTGAATGTATCAATGACAAGAATTGAATGGAATTAGTTTAGCTTTGAACATGTTCATTTAAATTATAAAGGCATAATAACTTAGAATTTGGTGTTTAAAGTTTCTTTGGGATGATTATGTATGTTAATTAGGATATGACATCTATTCCTTCACTTTAGGAAATTTTTTTGTATACATTTATAATTATAGTCAATTGAATTGGTTAGTATTATTATTACTCTTTCAAGAGAGTGATTGACGAAGAAGAAACGAAGTAGACTAAAAATTAAAAAAAGAAAGTATTAAATAAAATAACTATTCCACTAGCTCTTTTTAAGAAAATGAGGTTAAGAATGGAGTTGGTAGCCAGTTTAGATTTGTGATATGACTGAGGAATCGGGGAATTCATGACAAAATGTTTATCTTCACATCAAAAGGCTAGAATGACACTTTAACCAAGTTAAATAAAAAACGTGACCTAGATGTTTACCTTCACATCAAAAGACTAGGTTATCATTAAAGAAAATTTAAAAAAATGGCGTTACAATAATAATAACAAAAATTCTTACGAAAGGTTACTTAGCGATAGTTTTCTTCTTTAATTGATCAATAATAATAAATGCATGCTTACAAGTGCCATAGGTGTATGAATAAGATGATAATATTTTAATTGATATGTATATTCAAATCATTGTGCTTAAACATAAGTTAACATGTTAGCATGTTTCGAGTGATTGATGTTTGAGGTTAAGTCATTCCATAAGATTTGATGTCATTGTATCATTATTGTATGTTGCATAATTGTGTGTTTATGTATATATGTATTTTGTTATGTTTGTGTTTTTAGTTTTTCTTGAGAATAAGCAAAGGTTTAAGTGTGGGGGTGTTGATAAGTGTAGATTACATTATGTTTTTCATATTTGAGGGTTCGGGGCTATTTTTGGAACAAAATTAAGTGGAAAAATCCTAGACATAACCTTAGAACCCTAAAACACTATATAAGAACATGAAAAACACCAAAAAGAGGCAGCAGACATACATCAAAGTAGATCAAAGTAGAGAGAACAAAGAACAGCTTCAGGAAATTCCAACATTCCAGATTAAGGCTTCAAATAGCTTTTACTCTTTTCCCTTTATTTTCTTCATAGTCCTTAATGTGTAATTGGATTTCTATGATGTATAACTTGTTTATGGATTTCTAAATCCTTATTAGGAATTATTTTGGAATTACTTTGTGAACCTTACTCATTGTTGAAATTAATATATCTTCAAATGTTTGTGATAATTGTCATGCATATACTTGGTAATAAATCAAGAGACTCAGTCAAGTAATTAGTGTTAAGGTGTATAAAGTGTAACACCCCACTCCCACGACATCAGTAGTCAGCACATTTTTTTTGACATAACAACAAATGCGGAATTCAATACCCAAATATTTCAGGTTCTAACCCTTAATATGGGGACAGGATGTTACATAAAGAGAGTTAGCAACTTAATAGATCCACAATTATCAGATTAATTAATAATTAAACAGAGATATTAATTGCAAAATTAATTATCTATAAGATTGCTTTAGATCTAATTGAATAAGTTAGGAGTAGTTTTATGAATCGAGAGATTACAAATCTATAAATATTGAATTCAATTAAGGTTGATTGATTAGATCTTAAGCGAGACTAATCAAAACCTTAGGATATCTTGGATCAAATATAAATTAAATTAACAAGATTAAGGGAAACAAATTAAGGATATAATGGTTCCTAAGTATTCAACTTTGATCAATCTCAATTTTATCCGCAACTCAATTGTTTATTTTCTTATTTGTTTCATTTTATTAGTTGTTTTGATTTCTGTTATTTATTTTATTTCAAATCAATTTCTTAGTACCTTAAACAAACTTTGATTCAAATTGTTTAAGTGTCTATACTCCTCATGGAAACGATATCTTTGATTCTACAAGATGCAATCCATATACTTAGGGTATTGAGAGTTTTATTATATATAAAACTTGCTCAACATGCATCACTTAGATGCCTCCTCCAGCTTTTGCAATCTTGTCTAAGGCTTCTTCTATTATATCCTTATATATGCTTACTTTGTGATATTTAAGGGGTCTTTTGGCTCATTATGAAATATATTCTTACTCATTTACAATCTTGGATCAACTTAAGTTCCTATCTCGTTTGGCTAATTATTAACAATTTCCTTAACTTGTTGGGCATTCTTCCGATGAATCACCATTCTATTCTCTTTCTAAACATTTATCTGGATGCTTTCATTTAAGTTATTTTTCCCATTCAATTCCCTATTTTATTTTTTTGTTGTATTTTATTTAAGTATAGGTCATCACTAATTTATATGAAATTTATTTTTTATTGTAATCTTTTTGGTTTATCATAATAAATTTTTTAATTTAACCATGCATAACATTTAGTCATTAAAAGTAAAAGTTTCAAATTAATTTTTTTGGTAATCTTGTATCCCTCATGGGAGCTTCGCATTCTTCAATATATTTCCAAAAGTAACCATTTACAATATGATTCATAAGCTAATACCCTTATATCTCTGTAGTTACATCATTTAACTTATAGAAGTAAGTCTTAGAGTCTATTAACTTTAACAGTTTAATTGAAATTTTTAAAATTGTTTAATACTAAAGTAAAAATTGAAAAATTTTGCATTGAAAGAGACATTAGCCCATTTTTGTATAACCAATAATAAATTGAAGAGCACTAAAAGGATTTCAGAATTATTTAAGTTTCATTAAATTTGTTTGAAGATCAAGATTCTTTAAAGTTCAAAATAAGATTTTTTTAATTATAAAAGAATTTTGCATTAGTTGTTATAATAATTATCCATGCGTGTGTGAGCATGATATTAGCTTTTAGTGCATTATTTGTCCAAGAAAGGAATTATTGGATTGTAATCAGAAAAAGTACTTACCTTGTTAACTTTTATTTGAGGGTAATCTTAATTGTGGTCAAACTATCGGCAATCATATTAAAAATCAAACTCACATGAATGTTTAGAGCATCGAGAGGAAGAGGGAGTTAAAATTACTGCTAACAACTCTTTAATATCTTTTCGTTTTTTTTTTTTTTCGTTTCTCGCAAAGTGTTCTAGGAGGGCCCCAACTATGGGAAGACACCTTTAAGCCATCCACACCCAGACTAATCTCCACTTGAGCCGGATAGGTCCCTTGCAGGAGAGAAAGCTCTGGCCTTAAGTTTTGAAGGATTGCATACATGAAAACGGTTCGAACCTGCGACCTCACTTAAGCCAAGAGAGTCCCCTATCAACTCACCGGTGCCTTGGGCTCTTTAATATCTTTTATGAGATTAACTTTATAAACAAACTTCCTACGCTTATAAAGTTATAATAGTTTATATAAAACTTCTTTGTTTATAATAGCTTTGCTATAAACAAACTTCTTATGTTTATATACAACTTCTTTGTTTATGAGAGGTTGGTTATAAACAAACTTCTTACGTTTTGACATTCATTTCAAGTTTCAAACTTCAACACTGTCATTTCGTCCTTCATCATTTTTCTGTTCCTTCAACACCATTTAGCATTCCACCTTTTAATCATTTCAACGCTTCCTTACAGCTCTCTCGTTTTGGAATTAAAAAATTCTTAAGACAAAATATGGTCTCCACGAGACTCTTCTAATTATAGTTCCTAGTCATATTCCTTCAGTAATTTAGTTTCTCCAAAAGGTGACCTACAAACTAGCATACATGAGTTCAAGGAAATGAGCAGAATCGATGGGAAGAGGCATTAAAGCTAGAGTTGATTTCCAGTTTTTGAAGTTGATCGATGTTTCACCAACGGAACCAGTGACTGCACAACATCTGCCATCAGTGGTCTGTAATCAGCCTCTGGTTGAACACACATTGCAGTTATAGCGGCCACCTGGATGACATCTTTCATAGAGTACTGACCTTCCAATGCTGGATCCATAATTTGCATAACCTTCTCTCTATCTGTCAATTGAGGCAACGCCTACATACAGATGGTTAACAAAAAAAAGAGAGAGGCTTTGTTTTAATGAAATGCTTAACCATCACATAAGAAAACATTATATTAATTGCATAGTAACTAACTACCAAGTATCAGATTCTCACCCAAGATACAAGAACACCTTCCCCAGGAGGCCTCTTCATATCAACCGGAACTCTACCAGTAAGCAACTCTAAGAGAACAACCCCATAACTATAGACATCTGATTTTGTTGTTAAATGCCCAGTTAATGCGTACCTGTGAGGTATCAATATTGGACATATTAATTCTGACTGAATTATTGAGGCCAAAAAAGATTATTATCAATGGCAAATAAAGATGAGCTATTCTTTTATGTAAAACTCAAGTCATAGTTTTCACGTATCATACTCAGGAGCAACATATCCCTGGGTGCCCAAAACCCTGGTTGAAACATGTCCACCAGCTTTGTCAGGACCAAGTTTGGCCAATCCAAAATCAGAAACCTTGGCATGAAAGTTTTTGTCCAAGAGGATGTTGCTGCTCTTGAAATCCCTGTGGATCACTGGCGGACAAACATGCTCATGGAGATATTCCAAACCCTTGGCAGCCTCCAGAGCAATTCTTAGCCGTGTTTCCCAATCCAGTTTCGAGGGTATGGAATTAGAACCTGCACATTTTAAATCCAACGGTTCAGAAAAGCTAATACATGGGGTCTTGCACCAAGTAACATTTCTATGTTTGATCTACATAAATGTTTCTCGTGCATGCCTTTTATTGTGTCAATTTTCCTTATTCATGAGAACATAAAGAATTTATTTTTGCTTTAACAAAATGGCTAAGAATTGCGTCAAGAGGGGGTTCATAGTATCTCAAACAAAAAAATTGGAAGAACAGTTACTTTCGAAAGCTTCATGTATGATAAAAGCTATCTTTGCACTTCATTCTACACAAGGAATTTAGTTAATTTTCTAGGTTAAGAGTGCTAAAGCATCACCAGTAAAAGACCAAAAATATACAAGCACTGCACATTCTTTTCATCAATCATGCCTTGTAAACTTCACTGCTCGACCATCTGGTGTCTGCAAAGAAAAAGGATACTGTTGCAAAGATAGGAAACTGGATTGAAACTGATACAGACAGTAATTGTTGCTTAATCTTCAGCTTTACAAAAGCCAGAGTCAAGCCCTCTTCATTTTGTTCTCCATTCAGCTTGTGTCAAACAAGCAAAGGAGATGTCTATTAATTTGAAGTCACTACAAAAGGGTCAATGCCACCACTACTTTGGACTCCAAGCGCAACTATGGAAGCAGAATCCACTCTAAGAAAGTGATATCAGAACTTCTAATGTTATCGACTTATCAGGTTCAGAATCTGAATATTATGTTAAAAGATAATGATGAAGGCTCAGTAGCTGTTTCTAGATGAGCAACAGCTTTGTTTTATTTATGTGTTAGCTATATAGAGTAGTTAGCTGTAGTATGGGTCCTGATATATATAAGGACTGTATTACTCAATTTTTACTTTAATGTGGAAGTTTTTCAAATAAAATTCTCTCGAATTCTCTTTTGTGCTATCAGAGCATAACTTAAAATATCATACTATGGAACAACAAATTCAAGTCCAGTTGCAATAAGAAAGATGGTTCTTGAACATAAAGTGCTACTGCTGATTAGTAGTAAAAATAAATAAAAGAGAAGAAAGTATCGCTCTTCAAGATTTCACTTTTTCCACTGATATCAAAACGAATTAAACTCCTAAAAGTTCAGGATCAATTAGTGCAGTGCAGGAAGGAACAAATGAAATGCAAATATTGCCACAGTAGCAAACATGAAAACCAGTAGAAGGGTCAGAAAGGGTACGAAATCAAGCTCATATGATTATAACTGCAAAGTTCAAATGTCAGGAAAGTAGAGAATGTGTCCTTTGCATTAGTCACATAAAAGCAGAAAACATAAGCGTCTATCCATTCTTAAATGCATTCACTGAGAGAAGCCGCATGTTCCACATTGTGGCATTTCTTGCACATTAAATGCAACTTACAAGCCAATCCTTCTTTTCTTTTCTCTATTTTACAAGCTTAGGGTAGACAAAATTTCATAGCAATGACTCAAGCATGCGCCTCCAAAAATTGTATGATTGGGAACTCCATACAATTGTTAATAAAGATTAATTTTTCATCTTTCTTTTCTATGCATAAAATCTTTCAGTGATATAAAACGAATTCATATATTAACTTAAAAGCACCAAAAATGGAGAGAAGTATAATGCAACTTACCACTTACAGGATATAGATGCTCTTGTAGGCCGCCATTTGTCATAAACTCATAAACAAGTAGTTTATGATTATTATCTGAACAATAACCAAGCAAAGCTAGCAAATATGGAGAATGCAAACGGCTCAGCAATTCCACCTAGGAGGAAAATTTTTCAGCAATCATTAATTATAGAGTAATTCCTGAAAAGGAATCTATAAGAAGTGACAAAAAAATGAACTATTTTGATCACATGTATAAGTTCTTGCCACTACTATTCGCACATGTCACACTTTTATTCAACAAAGGATGAAGATATAGCAGTTGAATCCTGTAATATTATTTTCTTAAATATATTTGAAACAAACTTAATCTGTGAAACAAACTTAATCTGTTATGAAACACAGATTAGTAGTTATAGTAGTCTTATATCATTCCCGTAGTAGAAATAACATATTAATTAATAGACTATATTAGATAAAGGGTATTAAGACCCTACATTAATACGATGAGTGTTTTGATACCACTGTCCATGTTTACATGGCATCAGAGCTACAATAGAACATTAGGGTCATATTCAATTTAAAGATCAATCTGTCTGCTGGTAATTCTTGAGACACTATTGTTTTCAGTGATAGTGTAATTCTAAAATTTTATTCCAAATGAAATCTTGAAACTTGTTAATTTCTGTAGTTCAACATCTGCTTTAAAAGAATCTTAGTTTTAAGATAGTGAGGTTGGATCTGTAGAAAATGGTTAATGTTGTGCTCCACGGATTTCTCAGGAGCATGAGTCCACCAAGAAGTCTGATATATCTGCATTAGCTAGTCAAAGATTTGGTTGAGGTGACCAACGTTAGGGACAAGGTAGTCAAGGAGGTGATAAAGATGGTGTTCAAGGACGAATGTGATATCACCATGGAGCATTAGATCATATTATAAAAAGATATAGGAAAATAAATGTAAAACTATGAATAAAGTGATAGAATTTCAAAATAAAGAGACTGATAAGCAATTGGCTGCAAAAAATGAAGAGGAGCCACACCAGTTTCACCCTTCTTTTGCCGCTTTGGTTCAAACAAGTAAATTCACTGCTCGTCTTTCTTCATCTAGCCACTTTTGGGTTGACTCTAGTGTTTTTGATCATATGACAGGTAATATATGTATTCTATTTGCTCTTTACTTTGGAAATTTTTACTTGGGAATCCCTTTATCACTAGGATAAGGGTGTACTCAACCCTTCAACCAAAGCAAGCCTGATCTTTTTCTACAAATTTTTAATTACAAGTCCTGATTCCTAATTTCCTAATCCTAGGAGTGATTCCTAGAAGTACCTATTGTTTATTTTCTTCACTAAAATTCCAGCAACTCCAACCCTGAATTTTTCAGCAACTCAAACCCAAAATTCCAGCAACATATCCTGAAATTTCAGACTCGAAACTCCAATTCAAACAGCTCATAATTCCTAATTTTTTTTCGAGTTTTAGCAACTAGTTGACATCTCTTTTGTTCGTACTTCATCAATTTAGTATCAGAGCTTTATTTTACAATGATGACATGTAGCGAAAGATCGTATAAGATGAACTACTTAAGAAAAGTTAGGGAAATTTTGGATCTTGACGGTCCTCAAACATAAGGTGCTCCAAGAACTAACCTACAAAACTGACAATAGTATTAGTCGTCAAAATTTGAATAAGAACCGTATATTTTGCATATTTTTAATGTTTACAGCAACCATAGCTTACATACAAAATTCTAATACCTATAAATGGGAACTAATGATCCTAATACAATGTCTAATCTCATAATTTATGGGATACTCTCTAATCCTATGATTTATGGGATATTTTAATGTAATAGAAAACTTAACCAAATACAACCAATCAATCAATCAATCAACATATAGGATTCTGTCACACTCCCCCTCAAGCTAGTAAATAGGTATTCTCCATTCCCAACTTGGATACAATAGTCTGAAAATTTGAGTAGTTCAAAGCTTTGGTGAGAACTAACCATGAGTAGACACATAATGTGTACAAATTAATTCACTTTCTAACTTTTCCTTGATAAAATGTTTTATCGATTTCAATGTGTTTCGCTTGGTCACGTTGAATTGGGATAAGGGCTACGATGATTGCAAATTTGTTGTCACGCTATAGTCATATAGGGTTATTCCACTTAATCTTCAAGAATAATCTTCAACCAGAGGAATTCACAAACAACTTGAGTCATTGCCCAAAACTGAACCTTTGCACCTGATTGAGCCTCTACACCTTGTTTTTTGCTTCTCTAAGTTACAAAGTTCTCACCAAAAAAAGTGCAATATCTTGAGGTTGATCTTCTATCAACATCCAAGCATAATCAGCATCAGTGTATGTCTCAAAAACCAAACCACCATTTCTTTTGAACAAAATACCCTTCCCTAATGTTCCTTTAAGATATTCAAGTACTCTTTGAGCTACCTGCAAATTAACTTCAAACCATGCATAAATTAACTAATTACACTTACTACATATGCTACATCTGGTCATGTATAAGACAAATAAATTAGTCTTCCTACTAGACGTTGATACACCTCTCTATCTACTACAGCATGCTCCTCTGCTTTTTCAAGCTTAAGATTCAGATCAATAGGAGTGCTTGTAAGTTTACATGTTGCCTGCCTATTTCCTTGAGAAGATCTGTAACATACCTTTATTGTGAGATAAAAATTCCCTGTCTAGAATGTGCAAATTCAACAAGAAAATACTTCAACCTTCTCAACGACTTAATCTCAAATTCCTTAGCTAATAGTTCACTCAGCAACTACTTCTCGTTATCACCATCCCCCATCACTATTATGTCATCAACGCACACTAGAAGATCTGTAACCCCCTTTGAAAGAGAGTGTTTGATAAGCAATGCATAATCTCCTTGACTTTGTATCCCACAGCCAACATAAGTCTATCAAATCTTCCAAACCATGCTTGAGGCGATTGCTTAAGGCTATATAGTGCCTTCTTCAAAAGTTACACACAATATGAGCAACCAAATTCTTCCTATAACCTGGTAGAACTTCCATGATCTTCATGTAGAAATGCATTCTTTACATCAAACTATTGCAATTCCCAACCATAATTAGCTGCTAAAGACAACAATACTCTAGCCATATTCATCTTTGCAACAAGAGCAAAAGTCTCTAAATAATCAATCCCATAAGTCTGACTAGATTCTTTTGCTATCAGCCACACCTTACATCTCTCAACTGACCTATTTGCTCTGTATTTCACCATATTTAACCACTTACAACCAACTAGTTTCTTCCTACATGTAGAAAAGAATAGGGCTCCTTCAATCGCTAATCAGAGAAGGAACACGTTTTTGTTTAGCAAGTTTATATACCTCACAATGAAAATTTTCAGCATCAAGAGTTGTAAACAAAGACGGAAACATAAGCTTAATCGTTCAAAATGATGGATGTCCTAACTGATAATAGTATAGCAAAAAAAATTTCTTTATTGGATGCAACAAAATCTGATATGAAAGAATGGGATAATCTGCCCTTAGTTAAGTTCAACAGACTTGGTGCCTCAAGATAGTAGAGGTCATCCCATTCTCTAGCAAGTCCAATCATACTCCTCGAATCCTTGTCCCAAAATAGACTATTGTAAAAAATCACATTACAATATAAATCTTGGGTACGATTTTGTATGAAAACAAGGTTGGTTGATAGTCTAGGAACATGAAGCACATTTCTTAGAGTTACTGTTGGACCTATTTTGACATCCCCTACACTTGCTACAGTTGTTAAAGATCCATTAACTGTGGCTATTTTTCTATTACTTGGACATGGAGTGTAAGTTGAGAAACATTTGGATAAATGGGTCATATGTTCTATAGTTCTTGAGTGCATGGCTCGAGTTGGTAAAGTTTGTATTTGAGGCATTCAATCCAAAGGAAAATGGAAAGTTACCTGAATACGCAAAATAACGAGTACCTAAAAGCTTTTCATGGTTGTTTATAAGAGATCCCAATCTCTCAATCTCTTTTTGGTTAAGACTATTCAACTTTTGTGATGTTGATTCCCCAAGATGTTGGAATTGAGCAGTCTCTTCCAACTGTGAAGTAGTAATATTGCTTACTTCAACCTTTAACATTTTCCTCCCTTTACAAGGAAATTAATCCTTAAACAATTCCAACAATAAAGTTTGGAAGAAATGCTCTGTTTTAGAGCATAATAATCAGCAAAGAAGGCTAAGATGAAAGAGATAAAACAGGAAGGAGACAACAATGAAGGCTAAAATGGAAGGAAGGAAATAGGGTGCAGCAATGAAAGCTGAACCAAAAGATAAAAAAAAAAAAAACAGAGATATGTTTGCAGCAACGAAGGCTGGAAGCAAATTGATCCAAGGAGCCAAGCTTGGCTTTGATACCATGTCAAAATTTGAATAAGAACTGTATTTTTTGCATATTTTTAATGTTTACAGCAGGCATAGGTTATCTGCTAAATTGTTAGTAAATATGATCATTTTGTATGAATTGTTTTAAAATTGTCCCATCTTCACTACAGGACATTTGAATGCAATGGCAATAATCAATTTCTAGCCATAACCTTGCAATAGACTTGAATACTCCGTGACAAATCTGTTCCCTCATTTGGTTTTTCAAAAATTTTTGTTTTGATTTCATATATTTGAACAACATCATGGACTTTGGAAAATATTTATCCAATAGTACCCTAAATCTCCTTGGTAATACCATTGAGCATACACTTATCACTTATTTATGGAATCATCGAATTCCATAACCACAGCATCACCATAAAATTTTGTTCATACCATGCCTCAAATTTAGGGTCTTCTTTGATGGAACTGTGCCCAATAGATGGCCCAATTTTCCTCTACTCTTCAAGAACATGCAAACCAATTGTGACCACTTTAAATAATTCTTTCCTTTGTTTGTTTGAATTCCCTTTGTCTTGTTTATCTAATCTCTCTTAAATCATTATATTCCCTCTTTCTTTCTTTTCTATCTTTTTAAGTAATCATGTCGGAATCCACCGAAACTAATCCAATCTCAAATGCTCCTTCATCTAAGAATAATTATGCTACTACTTTTCAAAAATATTCGGCCAGTATAAGAATATATACTCAGCTAAAACAACTAAAATTAGTAATTAAAATATCTCTAAAATAGCAACTCTATAATTAGTATATAAGGCTAAAGTTCCTAAAATTATGGAATTGCAGCAAATCTTCTAGATAACAAATATGTGACACATATATCTATACATAAAGGGTACTAGGACCCTACATCAATCAGTTGAGGGTTTGATATCAATCTCAAATATGTGACCAGTGAAAAAAAAAACTATAAAGCAAGAGATCAAACCTCGACTTTGAATTCCTCTTCTCCCTGCCTTCCTGCTTGATCCATTAACTTAATTGCAACCTTCCTTCCATCATTAAGCACTCCACGGTAAACTGAACCAAACCCACCATGCCCAACCACATTTGACTTGTTGAAACCACCGGATGCTGAATACAGTTGCTTGAATGTGAAAACCTGAAGTCCTTTCTCAGCAACAACTTGGAAATTCCCCAAATCACTTTGTTTCTTAGCGTCCTTCCCTTCAAACGAAAGGCAACGCAAAAAAGTCAACATCAACTACAGCTATGCTTATATTTGGCACTTAGAACTTTTCAAAATTAGAGAGCAATGCTATTTTAACTCCAGAGGCTTGCATGCCGCACAGAAACAACAAACAGTAGTAGAAGCATATTTTACTTCACTAAACATCTAGCATATTGGCAGAGAAATTGCCCAAACTGCAAGGTTAGCATTAAGCACTACAAACATATATAAAACTCAAGTTTTGTTTCTTCAACGCCTAAAATTTCTCAGAAATCCAACACATTCCCAAGCATACGTCATAAAAAGGTAGCACTGGTGTTAACAAACTAACATTGCATCTCTTTAATTGGAAAAGCCAAAAAGAATGCCTTGAGAAACGTCAAAATTCGTTCTTGAATATATTTCAGTCTCTTATCAAACAAAAGTAGCAGGATGTGAACTCACTGCTGCGAGTATTGATGCGTTTGGCGACCTTGTTTCGTATGTAGCAATAATAACTAAATACCGCTAGCAGAGAAGCTACGACCAGCGATGCCACTACCAGTATGCTCACAAGCACTGCTCTCTCTTTCCTTCTATACTCGTTGTCCATTACCAGAGCAATACGGAACCCTGAATCCAAGACTATAACCCTAAGAGAAGAAGAGAGATAAACAGTAAAGTCTCTGATTTTTTCAGCTCACAGTTCTCTCTCTACTCCATCCCTGTTGTGGTGTGGTTCGGTTTGTCATTGTTTGTCTTGAATTTTTGTAGTAAAAATGGGTTGTCGTTGTTTGTCTTCTGGCGCGGAAATTAGAAACAGTGTTGGCCATGTGAGTTTTGCATAATTGCATTTCCATCCTTTAAATTTTATCAAATTTATTTTATTATTGTTAATCTTGTTTCCATCCCCTAAATTTTATATATTTTGTTTTTTCTTTGTCAAGAATTACAAAAGAATGCTTAATAATAATTACTCCCTCCTATTCAAAATAAGTGTCGTTTTAGAGGAATGCACATTTATTAAGAAAGTTAATGAAATATCTAATATACCCTTATTAATTACATGTTAAAGTGCCTAGTAAATATAATCTGTGTAATTAAGATGTGAGAGAAATTAAAGGGTAATTTTGAAAATAAAATTATAAATATACATTAAAAAAGTCGCAAACGATACTTATTTTGAATAATTAAAATCCCTCTAAAACGACACTTAATTTGAATAGAAGGGAGTATATTTTTCGTATTTCATCTAAAATTTATTTTTCTTTCATAACAAAACTATAATAAAGTGTTTTAATAATGATCGTGTGTTTTTACATTTTACTCCCTTAAATTTTATAATATTTATTTGTTCCATAAAAAATTACAATGGGGGTACTTACTACTTAATAATGAACGTGCATTTTTACATTTCAATCCCCTAAATTTTATGAAATTTATCTTTCTTTCATAACGAAACTAAAAATCATAATGGAGTGCTTAATGATGACCCCAAGTTTTTGCATTTTAATCCTTAAAATTTTATGAAATTTATTTTTTTCCATCAGAATTACATAGTGTTCAGTGATAATATTGTGTTTTTGTACTTCAGTCTCCTAAATTTTATAAAGTTTGTTTTTCTTCTACCAAAAGTTACAAAAAAGCCTAACAAAGGTTGGAACCCAAGAGTAACTTTTCCGCACATGAAACTGTTCCTTCTCCTTTGAGAGATAATTACAAATTTATGCAAACTTTGCTAGTTTCGATCTTTCATCATACAAGGAAAACAAAGGAGTAATCAAATTCCAATCCTTGAGCCTTGTGCTTTAAGAATCATAGTCAAGAGTTTGTCTAAAATGTGATTAAATGCTTTTCTAAGCCAAGATGAGAGGTAAAATTTAACCTCATTGTTCCAAAAGTGTAAAACAATTCATCTAACCCAAAAAGAAAAGCGTTATCTAATCCCATCCACATGGGGAAGAAGGGAGGAAGCCATGCTGGAAGTGCAAAACTACATTATGTAAGGTGCATTTTGTTGTACTGATCTACGGCTTTTGACAGGGACTGTATTGAAACCGGGAATCCTAGTCCCATCTGCAAATAGCAATTGAAATGTATTTACTCGAGAGTATAATAAGAATAGAGCTACTTCTGCTTTTGTTGTTTGTTCAAGCGGCCTACTTGAACAAAATGCATCCAAGAACATACTTATTGGTTGTAGCACCTGATTTTCTGTGATTACATGCTCCCAGTATAACAGCATATCAACCATGTACTAAAATTAACTACTTATTAGAAAGTTACACACTCAGCCGTGAAATCCAGTTTTCAGGTAAATAAATGAGCACCTTCAGGTAAACAAGTAGATATCATATCACTTTTACAAGGAATAACCTATTCAAACTCTCTATAACTATCCAGTATGTAACTGAGACAAGAGGAATAGGAATTAAGGACATTTCTTGTTGTCAGCCGTTGGTTTTGAAGATGATCGTGTTTTACCAGAAATCATTGAATTTAACTGCCTACCCTAATTGAAGCATGCATAATATAGCAGATAGAATAAAAAAGAGTTCCACATGAAAAGGTAGGTCTTCTGGGTCACAGGAATATGACAATGGATTGCTACTATCCTTCAAATATAACTAATCCAGAATAAACATGAAAATGGTCTACAAGCTTACCGTGCTGCATAAATGGAAGGAATTCACATAACCAGCATATTTAGAAGCTGCAAAAGCAAAGAAAGCATCAGTTAACCCAGAAAAGCCCATAGCTATAGGCAGCACCACATTCACCATTCTTAATTTTGGTGAAGCAATGAAGACAAAAGTATCAACTAAAAAATCATTATATTGAGCAATATCGTGGTCATCGAACAGGAACAACTATTTTCTGACAAAAAAATTAGACAGCAAACGAGTCCTTGGCCATGCTGATGGACCCAATCTTTAGCTTACAAGAGACTACTAAAAAAGTCATCATGTACAGTGCAGAAGAAAATAATCCAGCTCAAGGTGCATCAATTTTATTCTTCATGATCAGTGACAGGTAGCTAAATCTTTAGTCAGTTTGTGAAAATACAATATTTTGGAGCTGCATCTAAACCTAAATTCATTCAGAATTCTTGTTAACTACTTTACAGATTATTAGAGCAAAGGTTAGCTGCTGTAGTGGCCACCCCAAGATTCCTTTAGTTCATTGGATTCTAAAGAGAGAAAAACAAAGGAGGGTTTGTAACCATAACAATGAAACCGTAGACATTATAATATATCCCACTTACTCTTCTTTAAACCTGCTGGCTTCGCTTGCAAGAGAGCATTCATAAATGCTCCAACATTCTCCCTTAAAGTCTCATCAGTGAAACTCAGCTGTCAAAGATATTGCAAGTGCGTTAGAAAGCTACAGGTTTTCCGAAAATCCTATTGGGAAACAAGATTAACGATTCACCAGTACCTTGCCAAGTCCCACATGCACAATTGCTGTTTTGTCCATTCTGAATTTAATTTGATTCTTTTTTGCATCTTTTACAGCCCTAGTAACATTGGTGACCACTGTACCTTGCTGCTCAAGATGTAACATAAAATTCATTGATGAGGATCATTGAAAAGATAAGCAAATTCTTTACATTAACTCACTTTAGAATCTGGCATCAAACCATGACGATTGAGAATTCTTGCCAGCTGAAAAAAAAGAAGAAATTTTAGAAAAATAGAAATAACTCAGTAACTAAAATATCATGGGCTTTTTAGAGCCAGATAACCTTAGCAACACGGGGATACAATTGAGGAGTTGTGTAACACTTGTCAAAGTCAATCTTGCCAGCACCTGCATTGTCGTATAGCCAGATGTTCAAATCCAAATTGTATTCAATTTTAGAGATTTAACACTTGAATTATAAAAAAAAGATAAAAAATGAAAAGACAGGTGGATTAGAAGGCTATAAAAAGTATTATATTATTACAGTGAAAATAGTCATTCCCATCTCATCAAAGACAAATTAGAGACAAGAGTCTGAAAAAAATGATAAATAGGACTAACAACAAAATCTAATCCCAAATTTGATTTCTTCAAGACAGCAATAGCACAATGATAAACCTTAAAATACTAGAATTCGCTTCTTTATTGTTGTTTATAATGATTTTAGCATTAAAAATAGTTTGAACTCATACTAGCTATTTCATCAATCAGCTCAACACCACCAACGACATCAGCTCCTGCAGCTCTAGCTTCATCTGCATCAGCCCCTTCTGCGAAGACAGCAATCCTAAGAGCCTGAAAGGTAATGACTAGAAAATCAATTACCAATGTTCACCCTTCATTTTTGATGCAAGTACTAGGCATACCTTTTTACCACCATGAGGCAGAGTCAAGGTACCACGAACTATCTGCAGATGAAATAAGATGACCAAAGTGTAAATTGGAGCCTTTTTTTTACGACAGAAGGAAGGATATAATACCCCTGAAAACCTTATCTAGCTTAGTATGCAAATGCTCTTGCAGCCAAACAAAAGACCTGGACTCCAAATTCCTTCAGCATGGATAGCAGTTTAAGATACAACAGATATCACCAGCTTCAATATATTCCAGTCTAGCTATTGGATACACATACATGACTACTCAAACCATAAAATGATGCGTATAAGATTTTTATGCTGCTTTCCAAGAATATGAAATCTTCTAGAAAAGAGAAGTTAAGAGACCAATGTATATAGTCATTTATGCTTCGTAGACAAGGAAAAAGTTCATAAAAACAAAGATAGAGAGCACATTAGGCAAAATAAGTTTAGTTAATCACTAATGAAGAGAAGCCTAGAAAATCTTCATCAAAACACGTCATCAGGTCCAAAACATGAATATCAAAGCAACCTACTGCCTATGCAAGAATTTATATCCTTTCAACACATGAGCATCTGAAACTTACAGTATATGTCACAGTGCATCTAACTTGAAAAACCAAAATGAAACAAAAAGAAAAAACAGAAACTATTCCAACATTATATTGCGTACCAGGTCAGAACGAGATTTGTCAATATCCAACTTCACATGCGCTTCAACAGTCTCATCGAAAGTGTTTCTGCCATGAGTCTGAACAATCAAGGGAAATATCATAAAGTACTTAGCAAATTACTAAAAGAGCAATTTTCACTAAAAGCAAACTGAAGCAAACATCTGTTGACATTTACAAGGGGAAGAGAAAACGTATAACTGACCTTGATTTGTCTAATAGCCTCCATCAAGTCAAAAATAGGTTTTTTCTCCTTCTTCTCAGGCTTTAGCAATCTAGGAAAAGGCACCAACTCCTTCTTTTCCTCTTCCACAAGCCTAAATATTCTCTTTGTCCTCTCCTCTATCTGCTTTCTCTCCGACTTCAACTCCTCACTCTCCTTCACTTCTCCTTCAACTTTCTCTTTCCCATCTTCTATGGTAACTCTATCTTCAGGCAATGGTGCGACACGAGATGGATAAGACACTGGTGATATTGAAGGTGCATCCTTGAAAAAACGAATATCTGCTCGTGTCCAACTAGTTCGAGGCTCCTCTGTGAATTCTGGTTTTCTTTTAGAGACTTGTTGCTCTTGTTGGGGTGGCTGCACATTTTGGGGAGATGAGATTTTGGTTTCAGTTGGAGGAGTTTCATCTTTTGGTTTCATGGGATAGGAGATTGGTTCTATTGATACAGACTGATTCTGAGCCCAAGTGGGGTTTGTATTGGGTTTTGAATCAGAACAAAGTGATCTGTGAATTAACAGCAGAGGTGAAGAAGGGTAGAGTTGAAAGGCTGGATTGGCTAGGTAGTGACAACGACCTCGAGCTAAAAGAAGCCTCATGATTGCCATTTATGAGTGTCACCTCTTCTAAGTATTGGGAAGAAACTCCGTAAAGGGTGTATCAGGGTCAAGCTGGCCTGTGGTAACACCAAAAAACAAATTTTAACATTGATCATTTTCAATGAATGTCCAGTATCTGAATTCATCCTTCCAAAATAAAGGGCACCAACAAGTAAACGTTTTTCAGCTTTTTAACCCAAACAACTAACAAAAGATCATTTAACCCTAGAAAAACAGTTTGATTAAACTCCACTACAACAGCTAATTACAATGGAACAAAAGAAAATTTCCATGTAGCAACTTAATTTCCGCCTTCATCTGCGGTCAAAAAAACCATCCCCATCGTCTCTCCTCTCCGCAAGCTTTCTGAAATTAAGAACCATTTTGTAAAAAAAAATTCACCCCCATCTGGCACTCCCCCGGCGTCACTGCCAAATTCTCTCTCTCACTGTCTCGCATGTTTCATTCTCTCTCACTCTCTCTGTCTCTCCGTCTCTCCTCTCCGGCGACTCTGCACCACGCACTCGGCACTACCCCATCGTCTCTTCCTCACGGTCACAGCTCTCGCACGCACAACACATGCACACCGTCGTCGTCTCTTCCTCAGTCAGTCAGTCCTCACACACAACACAACACACCACGCCAACAGAACAGACAAGAGGAATGAATATTAAAAGTTGCGTTGTCTTACCTGGTCTCAGAGCTTTCAGGGAATCCAGAGACGATCACATCATAATAGATACATACTTGCATCGGAGGAATGCTGCGATTGACGAAAGAGTGAAACTTATCTGGACCTTGGATGTCGCCTGAAGCGTTACAGGGTTTTCGAGACTTAAGTTCAAGAGGTTTTTTTAAATTTCTTAAAGTTTGTCTTTTACCCACTAAAAATATTTACAACAATGTTTATATTAATGATTAAAGTTGGTTATTATATATGATTTAATGCAAAATTAAGGCCCCTTTTGTTTCCTTTTTTTTCTCATTTCTCGCTGTGATTTTTATTAAAAAAATTCCTATTAAAACATGTTTGGTTCGTTATTGTTGTATTATGTTGTTTTTTTAAAAAAAACTACAACCGTTTCACGACAACAGAAAAAAAAATTCCGTAATATTTCACAACAGAAAAAATACGTTTCCCTGACACACGAAAAGCTTGTTTTTTCACAAAAAAACAAGTTTTCTGTCTGCGCCGACTTCAGCATCTTCAGGGTTTTGTTGCGATTTTTCTAGCGATTGCTCCAAGTTTGTATTTGTTTTTGTTGCCTGTTATTGTACTATATCTCTATTATTCTGTTTCACATATTTGTTATCTGGGTGTGTTTTTGTATCTCTTGTTATTCGTTTTATTTGTTTATGCGATTTCTTCACGTAACTGCAGCCGTTACTTACATTATTGATAAAAAAAATTCCTTTGACGTTTAATATATATACAATAACTACGTAAAAGTACAAATAAAATAGAGTTATAAATGAAATAGTTATTTTGCAGATTTGGTTTCTTTTATACATAGTTGAGGGGGTATTAATAGGTATGAAATGAAAAAAGATGCTTGGTATAAATAGTATTTTTACATCCCCTCTCGGAGTAATACTCTATACCCTCAAATATAGTGAGAAATGGAAGTCATATCATTTACATTCTGAAGCTATATCATTTTCATTACTCACTATATTCATTATAATTCCTATTATCATTCCTCTAAGTGAACTAAGCACTTGCAAATTTCATAAACGCAATTTCAGTATATAAAATGATATTTGGTAAGATACTAAATTAAAAAAATCATTATCAACTTTTGGAATTATAATTTCTAATTTGAAAACTAACATAAATAATTAATGATAATTTTTAAAGAATTAATATACTTAAATAGAATATCATAACAACAACAACACCCAGTGGAAGTCTTGTTAAGACGTAGGGACTAAAGAAATCTAATAGTACGCAGCTTTACCCCTACCTGGTTCATATATTTCCCTTTTATAATCTAACGTTAGATAGATCATTGCCAAATTGTTGCTTCTCCAATTTAGAGATGAGTTACATACTTGCATACCTAAGTTTTCTATTCCAAATTTATGCCTATTCACTTAAAAGCACAAACACTTCTCATTATG
The DNA here is from genome assembly GCA_027478595.1 of Erythroxylum anguifugum. Classification (NCBI taxonomy): domain Eukaryota; kingdom Viridiplantae; phylum Streptophyta; class Magnoliopsida; order Malpighiales; family Erythroxylaceae; genus Erythroxylum; species Erythroxylum anguifugum. The sequence continues at coordinate 3,914,787 of JANIPN010000007.1, forward strand.
GCTAAGAGATGGTTTACATATGTATATTAGTAAATATCTTCTTTTTTATTTCCTAAATGATAGTAAAATTATCTTTAACCTAATCATAACACTAGAAGATACTTAACTTCTCTTATCATAAAGTTGATTAACAATTAGTAAGCTTTACTTTAAACTAGCAACAACAAAAAATATTAATTAAGCGTCATCATTTTACCAACTTTATCACTACCATCTATCTTGCCCTTATTATTGTCTACAAATTTGAAGTATCTATGATTATGATTCTTGAACATCCATTATTCATATACCATATTGTTCTGTTGCCTTTATTCTTTTATAAAATAAGAATTTATTTAACTTCAGTTATCAAAATGTATTTTCTTGTAAGTTGGTTATATAGCCTTTTTAAACTCACTCCATTTTGAAGTTACTTTGCAAACTCCTTTTAAGCTTATAAGTCTTAAATCAAGACCAGTGCAATGAATTATTTCAAATGAAAAGATCTATATAAATTGTACCATGTCAAAACTTGCTCCAACTTCTCTCTTTCCTCATGACATCTCTTAACCACTCTCTCTACCTATCTCAACCTTCAGTTAGTCTCTATGGCTAATCAATAGTTTCCAATACAATCATTCTCTCGTCCCTCTTTTACTACATCTTTTTCTCGTTTTCTTGTTAGTTCAACATTTTCTTCTACCCTACTTTGCTGCAGTGCTTACTTTCTCCTCCAGTGTGCTTAAGCAGTGTAATCCCTCAAAACTTGCAACTAAAAACTCTTCCAACACTCGAGTTTGGGTTGTACCTCCTTGTTCATCATCTCCTGCCCTTTTTATTCAGTTTGTCTCCATTATTTCAACTTAATTTTCTCCCTGCATTTCACACAAAACAAAAACGATCAGATCACGTACTTAGTTTAATAAGGCCATCTTAAACTTTTTACACTCTTACATTCTCTGCTCTTGCCTCATCTTTTAATTGTTGTAGGAAATGATATTTTGACTTTTGTCCTTACAAAGTTATTACTTACCTTGTAAGGTATGAGCCTAATCGACTCTGTAAATGCTGTCTCCCTACAAAATCCCATGGTGGAGGAATTTCCTTTATTACCCTTCAACCCCCAACCCCTTCCATGCCTATCATTTGTGAGTGTTCCTCAACCTCAAGAGAAAACTATCTCAGTATCAAGAAGGAGCTGGAAGCAAGTGGTAAGGGATAACTCTAACTCCATCTTGCACTACTACCCTCCTAAAGAGCATGAAATGGAAGGATAATAGTAGCCTCAAAACTGGAGGTGCTAAGGGTGGGAGTTATGAGATATGAGGAAATCATATTAGGGTTTTTCTTAAAGAAAAGGTACCCTTTTTTTGGTCCTAAACAAATGGGTAAACTACCACTAGAACTCGAGAGGACTAAAGGAAGTATTGTTTTTTGAAGATGACTCGATTATGATCACCTTTTCCTCTCAATCCCAGGGATTGAAAGTAATGGAGGAGGGGTAATGACATGTCTCACAACATCCATTATTCATTTAAACATGGAAACTAGGCTTCAATATGGAAGTATCAAGCATCAAAACATAATGATTTGGGTGAACCTACACAATATGCCATCGGAATACTAGATAAAGATGGGCATTAGTTTACTTGCAAGCTACATAAGGAAACTCCTTTTGTATGGAAGTGAATATAGCAAGAAGAAGGCAAATAAGATTTGCTAAGATTTATATAATTGTTGATAGATCAAAGGAGCTTCTAGAATATATACCATTGATGAGTTATAGGATAAGGAATCTTTAGCGGAAAATGCAACACTAGAAGGGGCTAGGATAGAACCTGTGGAGGAAGGGGTATCAAATTTCAAAGCCAATCAAGGACTGATAGAAACAATACAAACATAATATGAAGATGAAGCCCCTAAGGTACCATATGAAAATGTTCAATTTTTTAGGCATGAAATTAGAGAAAAGAAGGAGTCCAAGGAGAGTGAGTTCCAAAGTGTTAAAAGGAGGAAATCAAGAAATGAAAGTATGAGCAAGTGCTCTAAAGAAAAGCATTCTTCAATATGAATATAATAGCTTGGAATATGTATAGGTTGAACTACCTTAAAAAGTTAGAAGCTTTAAGGGATTTTGTTATTAATGACAAACTTGTCATTTTAGGACTTTTGGAAACTAAAATCATGGAGGAGAATATGAAAATGCAAGAATATTTAGGGCCTCATTGGAAATTTATCTCTAACCATCAATAACACTATTACGGAAGAATAATTATAGGATATAACTTTGACTTAGTGAAGATGGAAGAACTATATGTACATACTTGACTATACTTTATAGAGGATAAAGTACAAGTCTATGCCTCCTTTTTATATAGCACAAACCATAACTTCCAAAGGAAAATGTTGTGGGAGAGTCTAAAGAAGGCATATGCAAACCTTTAGGCCTTGGGTAATATATGATGATTTCAATGCTATCTTGTATAGAACTAAAGCTGAAGGCCATTACAGTTTGAGAAATTTCACTGAAGATTTCAAGGATTATATAAAGGAGAAGGGATTAGTAAACCTGAGAATTGAGGGAAGTAAGTTTTCCTAGAGCAACATGCAAGGAAGCTTATAGTTCTTGAGAAAAAAGCTATACAGGGCTTTAGTTAACTAAGAATGGCTAACTGACCTCCCTAAGAGTAAAGCTACTTCCATGAATCCTCTAATTTCAAATCACTCCTAATAAAGATTAGTGAGATTTTTAAGAAGGTGAACAGGAAGATTTAATAACTTTTTGGCTTCTAATGGTGGCTTCCAAGGGGCATTACTTAAGGGGATGAAAACAAATGTAAGGGGAACTAAATAACACATTTGTGTTGCTATTACACCTGAGCTAAAGAAGCTTTGTCCAGCAAAAGCCTCAAACACTAGAATGAGTATTATAATTGGTAATGAGAAGCTCCAACACATCCAGTAAAGGTTGTAAGAAAATGCTACTAATAAATATTTGAACTTGGAGGAGAAAGAAAAACTAAAAGGTTACTTGCAAGTGATTAATGATCACTACTCTCTCTTAAGACAAAGGGCAATAGTGAATTAGCTAAAAGAAGGGGACATTTGTTCAAAATTTTTCTTTAACACTGTACTTTCTAAAAGGAACTTCAATAGAATCTACTTTATTATAACAACTAATGGGGGTTTGATCACTAAACATGAGGACCTTATGGAAGAGGATGTCAAATTTTCCAAACCAACCTTAGGTTTCAAATCTTCCTCAAACTCTATAGTCTAAAAGCTCAAGTCATTTTTAAGTGAAAAATTTGTAATAAAGATTTAGAGATGAATTGGTGGAAGTGGTTGATAATAAGGAAATGGTGTTCAAAATGAATGGACAGAAAGCCCATGGCTAGATGGGCTGAATGATTTCTTTTATCAAAATGCCTAGCCCTAAATTGGCAAAATGGTGATAGAAGTAGCACTGGATGATTTTGAAAATGGGATGCTACTCAAAGAAATCAATAAGACATTTCTATTTTTGGTTCCTAAAACATCATACCCTTCCAATTTTGGAGAGTTCAGGCAAATAACTTGCTCAAACTTCTTATATAAGGTCATTTCTAAAGTATTAGCAAATAGGTTAAAATTGCTCCTTTCTTTTCCCATAACACTTTAGTGTCGCTCATTGTGACTACTCTCTTGATGTTTTATCCCTCTCTCTCTTCTTTAAGCATAAAATCTTAGAATGTTTGTAAAAATTAATACTAATAAGGGACCAATACTAGTTTTTGTTACACCATGTTGACTTAAAAACTAAATGATTAATCCTAAATCATGTATCTGAGGGTTTATTTTGAGAATAAAGTTTTAAAGGCCATGAGCATAAGTCTATGTTTGTTTATGTGACAAATTATATAAATAATAATAATGAACTGGTAACATAGATTGGTAAATATGGGTATATGTTTGACATATGACTCTTTTTTATAATTATTCCAAAATTTCTCAACAACAACAACAAAAATACCCAGTGAGAGTCCCACGGAAACACGAAATCTGGGGAGGTCTAGTGATATACAACCTTACCTCTACCTAGTCGAGAGATTGTGGTATGCTCTAGCTTAACTTAAATCTACCTAAATTCATTATTTTTTATTAGAAAGCTAAAATAAGGCCTAAAAAAATATAATTCACATTAAGTATCGAATTATTAAAAAAATCATCTAAAAACAAGTAAAATTCTCTCTAAAACATGATAAGAATATAGTATGTTTAGCATTTACCATTACGTGATGAATTATTTTACCTAGACCAATAATTATTTAGGTTTTGAACTTACAAGGTCGAAATATTTGTGTGAGTTTGGTTACTTCCTTGAAGAACTTATGAAGGAAGCAAATAAGGCAAAGAACATAAAAGAGCCCCTGTGATATACTTAATTATTCATCTTAGCCCTTGTGTTTTTAATTCGTTCACTTTAGCCCCTGTGTTTTTTATTC
>JANIPN010000007.1:4099633-4111640 GCA_027478595.1 Erythroxylum anguifugum
GTATACATCACCATGTCAATGCTATAATTAACTTTACTTTTAGGCTATGTTTCATCCTATAGCCACAATCATAACATGTGAAGGGTAAATCAAGACTTTGGAAAGATTGCTCCACATTGAAACATGAACTCAGCTATTCTTATGAAATGAATGAAAAGAAAAATATGACAACCTAATGAAAACAATAACAAACTTGCAATCCCGATTTTTCAGTAAATTACTAATGAAAACAGTAACAAACTTGCAACCCCAGATCTTTCAGAATAAAGGTCCCCCCTTGTCATTGGATAACTGCTGGCAAGGCAGCAGCAAGTCAGTATACGATCTTTTGCAATACCTAGGAATCCTATCAGACCTAAGGCCTACATCAATTTACCAAACAAAGTCTCTCACCATAAAACTTTACATGCCAAGTGAGCTAAGAAAAGGCGATAGATTCTGTAATCAATATTTTTGAACAATGTACCTATCAACAACTAGTGATGTAGCACGCCCAGAAGCAAAAGATGTGAGAACCTGGGATTTTCAAATATTTCATCAACAAATTGTTAACAAGATGTATTAGGATATCACCAAACAAAAATAATCTACCATCACTTAAAAAACGAGTACAGTACAAGTCGGACATAGAGACAGAATGGATTAGGTAGGTACAGCATTTTTGGACAAAAATAATGCAGGAACATTGTACTTTTCAAACATAATCTCTGCTGTCCTGTCAAACAAGCAATTAAAAAACCATTATCAGCAAATATCAAAGCAGAATGATAATACTACCTAGTCCTTCCTTCACATATCTATCAGAGAATCAATGAATAAGAAGATGCTATAAATACTGGAGTTAATAGTGTATAAAGGATCTATTGACATATTGCATGAGGTAACAGTTTACCTTTCTCTCTGTTGCTGAGTGTTGGATGAAGGTTCTGCAAGTAGCATCGGGTGTTCCTTAGGATCAACTAGTAGACATGTCCTAATAGGCATGGAGAAAAAGTTTGATCACCAACAAGCACATAATAATAAAAAAGAAGAAATACACTAAACACTAAATCCAGAGTTACCTGAGAGCATGGTCCCATATACTATCCACGATATCCCAATCAACAACAACTCCATCCTTAAAAGGGGACTGTACCTGATGAAACAGTAAAACAAACAACATCAAGAAAACCTGTCCCGTTGCCTACAAAAGTAAGTACAATGACAAAAAAAATTTAGAAAATACAGACCTCCATATGGTCTCGGCGAAATCCTAATGACTGTGATCCCACATATAACTTACGGTTTGGCTTATGCTTGTCAGAATCATTCTTGGCGTCCTTCTTCTCATTATTGGTAGAATCGTCAAGTTCCATTTGATCAATTGACCCAACAACCTTTGGAAATTAAAGAAATCACAATATGAATGTGAAAGCTCAAAATTTTATACCACAACGTACAAAAAAAATAACAATATGAATGGAGAGACGGAGAAAGAAATACTGACTGAAGGGAAGACAGCTTTGGGGGCATCCTCGCCCGCATAACCAGCCTTGCAACTGTGATAACCCAGGTCAATTACTATAGCTGATACCTCGTCTGTTGTTGACACATAAACAAAGATTTCATTTGTCCAGGAATTCAATATGAACAAGAAGCGTCGTAGAGAGAGGTTTGTTCACTTACCACCTCCATACATTGTTGCAAACTGACGAGAAATCGAGTTTTGTCCGAAATGAGTTGTATGTTTGGGTTTTAGGGTTTAGAGATTGGCGCAAAATTTTAAAATTGGGGGAGGATTTCGGGTCAATGTTATAAATATTTTACCGTTACCCAGACATTTGGTCCTGGTTCAATTATGTATACATATCAATATTGTATACTATTTTAGGTCATTTTTTAAAATTATAAAATAGACCTAAATTTTTTAATATTATAAAATAGTCTCTCAATATATTATACTATATAATTTATAATTTTACATCAATTTTGTCTCTAAAAGTCATAACAATAAAATTTTTATTTATTTCTATTAATATTTCTTTTCACATATTTCACATATAAATAATATCTATAGTTAATATAAAAATAAATTATTTAATCATCATACAAATATAAAACTAAGGATAATACAATGTACTTAAAATATTACAATTGTATCATATAATAAATAACAATTACATCAAAATATTAAATAAAAAATAATAAAGTTTCATAACTCTATCAGTATTATAACAAGAGTTTGTGCTGAGGAAACAACCAGCTAGAAGTGAACTTGAAATAAAAACATTGATAGTCATATTTATATTACATATATAATATTTAACATATGTATTAAATATAAGTTAAATTAAAACTTGAAACTTCATTCAATCGAATATCTACTCAAATTGGATTGACCTCAATTCTCATTTAGTACAAAATCTTTATCGTTGAGAGGAACCTCGTCATCACCATCATTCAAATTTATTGCACCAAATGACATGTTAATACTTTTTTTATCCAAGTTTATCTTTCAAGTCACTCTCACATATGAAACCCGGTTCTTTAGAAACTTAATCTGTCAAAGGATTGATATGGTCAAGAAAAACTCGATCTATAGAACAATTTGTTTTATTAAGAGTCTTAATAAACAAACAAAACTAAATTACTAAGAAATTATATTCAACTTAATAATGATAATAACATATATTTCTCGAAACTTTAAATTGTATCAAACAAAAACCAATTCATTCAATCTTTTATGATCTAATATATTCCTTTTCTCGGAATAGATGAATTTAAACGTGCTCTAATTTCTTTCACACATTTTTGCACTCACACATTGACACATAATTTGAATTGCAAACCTTTATAATTCTAGAACATCATTTTCGAATTGATCCTACCAAGCAACTGTAAGACAACAAAAGTAACATTATAAACAAAATAAAGTGATGATTAATTTCCAATATGTAACAAAAGTAATATAATATATATAAGCATGCGCACTTGGATTAGGCTTGTCTCTTTAACAAATTGTAATAGGCATCCCAAAATCACCATAAGCATCTTTATAAACCTCCATTTGTGAGCTTAGGAGATCTTGTATTATCTCTTGAGCAATAATTGTTGTAATAATTAATAGAATTCACCTATTAATTTCAATTTTCTTTATAAAACTTGGTATGAAATTGACATTAGGATTAAAAAATTTCCTAGCTGCAATCAATCGAGAGTAAAGTTGTCTTTTTCTATATCTCATTAATAACTGAAAGATAAAGTGTGTACAAAGAAGACTTATTTTTCATATTTTCCTTGACTACTTCTTTCACCCTCTCTATGGTATCATAAAATTAACCCATTATTGCTTTCTCATTACTATAAGCCAAAACGAAATACTCTTACCAAAGGCTCACAAACTCATATCACTTCAGCATTATACCTGACATGTTAAGACGTAAACCATTTATCATTTGTAAATATTTGTTTTAACTTCTTCATCATAACAAAAATTGAAGTGATAAGAAATTTTTCACAAATCTTGTAATATCACGACGTTACAAATTCCTAACATTGGTACAATCATTTCTCATCAACTTTAGGACCCATGCACTTTTATAGATGAACATGATCCCTTTTTTTCTTTTTGTATAGTTTCATCATAATAAGAAAATATCCAGCGTCTCATATTTTTTCTAACATCAGGTTAATGCAATATGCAACATAAGGAGTCTAATAAAAAGAATTATACTTACTATGCATTATTTTCTCAACTGCTTTGTAAGCATAATCATTTTCAATAATGAACTGAACAATATTTTCCAGCCTAACTCTATTCACAACTTCATCAAATATCTGAAACAGATATCAACATTTCTAACAAGGTCAATGCATCGTTAGACTTCAAAAAACTTATCCTCTTAGCAGAGTAAACTAAAAACTTGATAATAGGTTCATGTCTTCTATTTACCTAACCATCACACATGATTGAACACATATAAGTTTTGTAAATCATCTTCTTTGATCTAAATTACTGTTTAATTCATAAATATATATAGTTGCCAAGAAGTTTATATTTTTAGTCATCAATTGAGAGAACTATATATCCTAGACCGTAAAAAGGCAATAGTATCCTGCATAGGCTGGTGATAATAAGATTGGGTGGCATTGAATGATACACTTGAATCATATTACCATCTAGCCATTGCTATGTTTACATTATGAGCCGCTTCTTTAGATTATAAGGCACTACAAATTGAATGATGAGCTCTAGGAGTTGTTCGCGTTGCAAAAATGTTAGACACCTGTCTTTTCTTTTTCTCACTTCATGTTGAACATTCCCTTCTTGCTAGGTAGGAATACTACCACCTTCAACATCCCCACTATTAGCCTAATCATCAAGAAAAGAACTTCTACTACCAATTTCGTACTTCAGTCTTTGTCTTCTATCTTTCTTATGGTGATGCTTTTCAAGTAAAGTCTTCGTTTGGCATTTCAATTTATGGCTTATTTTTTGCAAGGATCTACATCACCTTTGATCGCAACTAAATGTTTCTTTAATCTAGTAATTTCCCTAACTTTTAAATGCTCGTTACAGTAAAAACATATGGTATAGTTCTTCATTCCAAGAACTAATCTACCATGAGTCAAAGTTGGATCATTAAATCTTTCTAAAACGGCTAAATTATCACGACTATTTAAACTCCCCCTCTAATTTTCTTAAAAATAAACAAAGATATATGTCAAAATTAAATTAATAAATTCATATTCAAAACTAAAGGTTTTGTATATAACATTGTTGTGTAACTATAAAAATGCAACATTCAATTATAAGCATATCTAGATAGACTTTATCTTACATCTTTCTTTATGATAACATACATTACAAAAATGACTTTATTATACTACATAAAAAGAAATCAATTTTACTTAAATATTTGCAATTTCATATTATGTTGAGTAATGAGTATTCTCTCATAAATTAATGCCTATCTTAAAAGCCATTTTAAAGGCATACGAAAAAAAATTTACATACTATTTTCTATTATGTATTTAACTATCCATAAGATAAGATGATGGATGTGTATTTATTACCTATAAGATAAGATTAATATTTGTAATATTATTTCTTAATGACAACAATGAACAATATAAGCTTGTAAACTTTTTATTTTCTTAACCTAGTTGCATATATTAAATCATTTAGTTTTATGTAAAATCATATAGTAAATACTTTTTATTAACAAATAATAATTAGTAACTTGTATGTTTCATATAAATCAATTAACAATTTAACAATTTAATGAATTTATTTTGATCTCATTTTATGATTATTTTAATAAAAAATAATATGAAAAATCAAGTAAATAAAATTTCATTTCTTTGTAAATTTACAATGTCTAATTGTGTATCGAGTATAGAAACATAAATTCAACAACATAATCTATTTCATAATTTTAACTTACTCAATTTTCCTTTCTGAAACAACCTTACTAGATGTAAATCTATATAAATGTTCTTGAACCATAAACAATTCGCACAACCAATTCCATATAACAAATTCCAGATTTCCAATTCCAATTTCCAAGCCCAATTCATATTTTATAAATCATTCACAAATCATAATGCACATAACCAAAACACATAAAAATTAGGCAAATAACAACTAAGTTATATAGGTTAGGTCACGGGTCGAATAGATGTAGATTTGGAGTTGTGGGGACTAGGGAGTGGAGAGATGGAGGTGGACTGGTGGAGTGTGAGTGGTATTAGTGAAGACTGAAGGAGGCACTGACAACGTGTGAGTAGCATAAGTGAAGACATTGGGTCATTGGATTATAGATGGAGGTGTTGACAGTGAATGAGGATTGAAGTGTTGAGAGTCCAGCCCTATTTTGAGATCTTGGATTATGTGGTAGATAAGATCACAATAGATATACATCAGCTTTAAAAGATAAAGATCATATGAGAGGATTATTTAAAGATAGTGAAGATCTTCGTGTATATGGATGCATCATTCCTAAATAGATGTAATCTTTTATCTTGTTAGTTATGATGTAGATAAATCCTATAAGATATAGTCCTATTTAGATGAGGATGTCATCTTTTTAGATTATGTGATGTAATCTGATTAAGATAAGAGGTGATCTACCTAGTTAAGTTTATTAGGATTCTAGCTAGAGGTGCCTATAAATAACTCATTTGAGCCTTGCTCCATACATGAGATAACGAGTGTGGCCATAACATTCAAAAGTGACTAAAATAGAGAGAGGGCAAAGAGGGTTATATTCTTATCCTTGTTTGGTTATTTTTGGGATTGGTTTGAGAGCTTGTTGATTGTGATATTAACTTTAGCTTCAATCCTGAAACTTTGTTAGATAACTTCTTGTTGTGGGGGGTGAAAGGTCAACTTTTCTTACAAATCCTTGTTAAGTTTAGTAAATTTATTCGTCAGGTTGCCCCGTGGTTTTTCCCCTCTTATACTGGAGGGTTTTTCATGTTAAATCTTGGTGTTTGCTTTATTGTTTAGTTTCTTGTCATATTTTCTGCAACTGTAATAAGGATAGTTCTTTCCTGTCATTCATATCTGGTTGATATTTTAGAGAGTTGTGTATTCGTCTCCTAACAAGTATTATCAGAGCCATTATGATGGAAGGTGGAAGCAACTCTATAGTCAAGTTAACATCATCAAATTACTCGTTATGGAGGCCCATGATGGAGGAGCTTCTGTATTGCAAGGTTCTCTTTGATCCTATTGATGTGGACAGAGGTGTGAAGGATGATGTTCCTTCAAAACTTGAAAAGATGTTGGACAAAGAATAGGAAAAGGTGAAGAAGAAAACTCTGGACACTATAAGAAAATGGATTGACATAAGCATATTTAACCATGTGTCTCAAGAAACAGATCTTTTTGAGCTATAGAAGAAGCTAGAAGGTTTGTATGAAATGAAGACTGCTCACAACAAGGCCTTTCTAATTAAGAGGCTTGTAAAGTTGAAGTTGAAGGCTGGGAAATCAGTTTTAGAGCATCTAAGTGATTTCCAAGACATAATCAACAAGTTTACTACAATGAAGATCATTCTTGGTAATGAGATTTAAGCTCTGCTCCTGTTGAGTTCATTACTGAATAGTTAGGAAATGCTAGTGGTGACAAGTAGCAATTTGGCTCCTGAAGGTGTGCTCTCTTTGGATGTAATCAAAGATAGTATGTTTAATGAAGAAATTAGAAGAAAGGAGATTGGAGATAACAAAGTGTAGGGTTTCATGACAGAAAGTAGGGGAAAGAACAAAAGTAAGGGTCTTAATGGTCATGGCAAGTATAAAAATAATTCAAAGTTGAAAGGTGACAATGACGTGAAGACATGCCACTACTGCGATATGCCAGGACACATTAAGAGGTTTTGTTATAAGTGGAAGAGGGATTAGAAAAAGGAAGCTCATTGAAATGATGACGATAATAAGAGTATAGCTGCAACTACTTCAAGCCCAGATGATAAGGTGTCAATAGTTTGTACAACTAATGAATGCTTTCATGTCAACAATGTTGGTCCAGAATGGCTGATCGATATGAGAGCATCTTATCATTATGTTCCTGAGAGGAGTACTTCTTAAGCTATAAGAGCGAAGATTTTGGGAATGTCAAGATAAGAAACCAAAGTTTCGTCAAAATAATCAATATAGGTGATATCTAAGTTTAGACAAATGTCAGATGCTTATTGACCTTAAGAGATGTACAACACATCCCCAATCTAAGGCTGAATCTGTTATCGACGAATATGTTATATTAAGAAAGGTTTCAACATACTTTTGAGGATAAGAAGTAGAAATTGTCCAAAGGCACAATGATGGTAGCCTGAGGAGAGCACTTAAGGTATGTGATGATGGAGAACTATACACAACCAAATAGGAATCTTCATTGAATTTGTAGCATCAATGATTAGGACATATGAGTGAGAAAGGATTAAAGTTAATAGCTAGAAAATCCCTTATCCCAGTAAAGAACTCACAACTGCTTAATCATTAAGATCATTACTTGGCTGGAAAGCAGCATAGAGTCTCTTTTAAGAGAAGATCTACAAGGAAGTCAAAGTTGTTTAAGTTGATGCATTCAGGGTCCTATTAAGGATGAGTCACTAGGAGGTAACTGATATTTTGTTACATTTATTAATGATGCTTCAAGGAAGACTTGGGTGACCATGTTGAATTCTAAAAGTCAAGTGTTTGAAACTTTCAAGAAGTTTCATGTAATGGTAGAAACGGAAGCTGAGAGCAAGTTGAAGTTCATGCAAACAAATAATAAAGGGGAGTATACTTCTAACGTGTTTGAAGAATAATGTACATATACTTCTAGCGTGTTTGAAGAATAATGTACATCGCATGTCATCAGGCATGGGAAAATCAAACAAAGGACTCCACAGCCTAATGGGGTTGCAGAAAGGAAGAACATAACAATTGTTGAGAAGGTTTGTTATATGTTGAAGATGTCTATGTTGCTAAAGACATTTTGGGGAGAAGTAGTCCAAACTACAGTCTACTTAATAAATCGCGCTCTCGTAGTTTCAATGAATTTTGAGATTCTAGAGAGACCGTGAATTGGCAAGGATCCTATATATCATCACTTGAGAGTTTTTGGCTACAAGGTATTTAGACACGTACCTAAAGATCATAGAAAGAAGCTTAACTTAAAGTTAATACCTTGCATCCTTGTTGGATATGGTAGTGATTAGTTTGGCTTCATACTTTATGACTAAGAATAGAAAAAGATGGTCAAGAGCCAGGATGTGGTGTTCGAGGAGCATCAGAGGTGCTGATCTTCTAAGTGGAGATAAATCATCACACTGCATCTCATCAAAAGGCATAGTTAGCTCTTTGCAAATTCCTTCGACTATTGAGTAATCTATAGGTGAAGAAGAAGTTGTGACCAAGCACACATTGGTGGAGATCAGATACAATATGATATTAATGAGCTATATGGACCACATCTAGATAATATTAAAGATGAATCTATTAAGGATAATGAGTTGGGAGAGCAACTGGATCCAATAGTTGATGAAACGCAGCTTCGAAGGTCAACAAGGAAGAAAAAACCCTCTACAAGATATCCAAGTTATTGTACCTATTACTTACCATTGAGGGGGAGCTTAAAAATATGCAAGAGGTTGCATCTTGTGAAGACAAAAATCTTTGGCTCACAACTATGAAGGAAGAGATGGATTCTTTAAAGAAGAATAATATATACAAGTTTGTAAAGCTTCGAAAAGGCAAAAAGGCATTTAAGAGCAAGTGGTGGTTCAAGATAAAGAGAGATGGTAATAAGCTGGTCAAGCATAAGTTGAGGCTGCATGGATAAAGAAGAGTGTTGATTTTGATAAATTCTTTTCACCGGTAGTGAAAGGATTTAGTCAAAAGAAGAGTGTTAATTTTGATAAATTCTTTTCACCGGTTGTTAATATGACCTCAGCCCGGACGGTTTGGGTCTAACTGCCTGTTTGGATCTTGAACTTGAACAACTGGATGTTAAAACAACCTTTTTGCATGGATATTTAGAAGTGGAGATAAACATGGAGCAACCAGAAGGTTTTAAAGCTAAAGGCAAGGAAAATCTGGTCTACAAGTTGAAGAAAAATCTATATGGCTTAAAACAAGCTCTAAGGCAATAGTATCAGAAGTTTGATTCCTTCATGATAGATCATGGTTTCAAGCGAACTTATGTCGATGTTTGTGTATATGTCAAGAAGATCTTAGGTGAGAACTTTATCATTCTTCTTTTGTATATTGATGATATGCTGATTATGGGTCAAGACATTAGTAAAATCATTAAGTTAAAGGAGGAATTATGATAAGTTGGGATAGGAAAAACAGGAAATTTGATTGTCTCAGGAGAGATATATTAAACAAGTGCTAGAAAGGTTCAATATGAAGCATGTCAAGCTAGTTAGTACACCACTGGCATCACATTTGAAGCTGTGTAAGCATGCATGTCCCTCAATAGAAAAGAAAAAATTTGGTATTTCCTCTATTCCATACTTATTTGTAGTGAGGTATTTAATGTATGCAATGATGTGCATAAGGCCAGTTATTGCTCAAGTTGTTGGGATGGTAAGCAGATTCAGATTGAATCTAAGGAAGGTTCACTAGGAAGTAGTAAAATGAATTATGAGATACCTAATAGGCATACTAAAATGGAGTTTGTGCTTTGGTAATGGTGAGCCAATTCTAGAAGGTTTTACGGATGCAAATATGGCTGGAGATCTTGATGGAAGAAAATCCACTTCCAGTTTTTTTGTTCTAGTTTGCAGGGGGAGCCATCTCATCACAAATATAAGCTACACAAAAATATCCTGTTCTGATGTATTATAATTTGTTCTGGTACAACTAATGTTTGGATTACTCTTTAAATTAAGCAATTAGAGATTATTTGTAATGTGACATTTTAGTACATGCGAATGCTAGACGACTTTTAAAAGCAGTCGTTATTTGATATCTTATTTAGTTATTCCCCACTAAGCTTTATGCTTAGCATGGTGGTTTTGCCTCCATATAGGTTCTGATAAGAAGGTTAAAGGCAAGGACAAAGACAACCGCAGTGGCCAAGAAGAATGTGTTTTGTTTTGGAAATGTTTAGTTTGATTTTCGGTTGTACTCAGTATGATGAAACCTTTTGTATTTTGTGTATATAGTTTGTAATAACTATAATACAAGTTGGATCTGAATTTTAAAGCATGTATTTTGATATATATACGATGTGTATAAGGTTAACTATTGTCAAGAACAAATGAAATGTAGTATATGTTTGCATGAGTTTCTTGAAAAAAAAACTTAGAATGTTATGGATTGTTTAGTTCTTATTTGTGTGGCGCTTGTATATTCTCTTAGGGGGTATGTAGGTGTTACATTGTTTGGTATCAGAGCATGGTTTAAGGGATTCTGGTTTAATCAACGCTTAACTATTTCTTGTACTTGAATATAAGAATTGTGTTTGGCCTAATGCAATTTGTCCCATGTTTTGATTTTAGATTTAAGTATGGAAAGATATCACAAAGCCATTGATGAGGTTGCGGAGAGTAATAATCTTGCGCGATCTTGTCCATCTATTTCGGGCCCCTCTGGGGTAAATCAAAATGAGGCTGAAGTTCTACCTCCAACTCAGGGGGAAGCTTTAGTTAAGCTATCGCAAGACATGATGACTCTGTTACACCGTATGATTGCACCTAAGACTCCAATTGATTAGTTGCGGAAGTTTGGAGCTGAAGAATTTATTGGAACATCACTGGAAGAATTTGAAAGAGCTGAATTCTAGTTAGAGAAGGTGAAAGGGTGTTAGATGAAATTAGGTGCCCACTAGATCAGATGGTGCATTGTGTTGTCTCTCTTCTTTAGGGAGCGGCCTATGAATGGTGAAAGTTTGTTTTAAGGAATCCTCAGCTACTAGAGCCTCTGACTTGGGATTTCTTTTCCCAAGAATTTAAAGCTAAGTATGTGACAGAAGCTTATAGAAAGAAGAAATGGAAGCAAAATTTGAATATGAAGTTGAGAAGTTTGTCCGTTGCTGAGTACAATAGGCAATTTAATCGACTAAGCAAGTATGCCCCTAAACCTGTACTTACTGAGGAGTTTTGGTGTCATCAATTTGAAGATGGTATTAATGAAGTCGTGAAGATGCTTCCACTGCACCAGAATTCACTCAGATATCTGTAGCTAGGGGAAGGCGACAAGACTTTCCCTCATCGGCTGATTTTGGTAAGGGATCCTCTATGGGTCGAGGTTCTGGCACTCCGGAGCGCCCTTATTGCTCCAGACATCATTGGGGTACATGCAGGAGCGCTATAGGTGCATGTTTTCAATGTGGTAACACTGAGCATTTGATAGCTAATTGTCTTGTGAGATAGCCTCAAACATTACAAGTTAGTAGAGAGGTTTCTCATTGATTGAACCCAAATTTATTACATAAATTGGCTACATTTTTGCTATCCTTAATGTGCTTTTTGACTATAAATTTATAATTTGGGTGCTTTAGTTAGTCCCTTATATGAGTCACACTTTATAC
>JANIPN010000007.1:4303543-4340472 GCA_027478595.1 Erythroxylum anguifugum
TTTTTTTAATCTCTTGATTCCAAGGGCAAATTTGTCCAAAAATAGCTAATTGGGGTATCTTGAATGAGAATAAAAAAAACAGGGGCTAAGGTGAACGAATTAAAACACAAGGGCTAATATGAATAATCAAGTATATCACAGGGGCTCTTTTATAGGATTTGCCAATTTTTTTCGCTCATTTACACCATTTTGCTGTGGAGTATAAGGGGTTGTAAATTGGTGCTCAATACTAGTTTCTTCACAGAATTTGTGAAATGTATCATTTATGTATTCTTTTATATTATTAGATCTAATCTTTTGTATCTTATAACCACTTTGATTCTCCATCAATGCTTTATATTTACAAAACACGTTAGCAACTTTAGACTTAAATTTGAGGAAATTTATCCAACCAAATCTAGTATAATCATCAATAATTGTAATGTAGTACTTACTATCATTTAAAGATGGTGTTTTTTGTGGTCCTCCAACATCTGTGTGTACAACTTGTAGCTTGTATGTTGCTCTCCAAGCTGATTAAGGGAAGGACCTTCTAGTTTGTTTGTCAAATTGACAAGCCATACAATCAGCTAGTTTGTCTTCCAACATAGCACACCTTTCACCAAATTGTGTTTCTGCATATAAAGAAGTCCATCATAATGGAAGTGCCCCAACATTTTATGCCATAGTTCTGCATTGCTTATAATACTTAAAAATGCTATGTGCCATTCCTCCACTAAATTTAAGGCAAAGCTTTTTGCTTTCATTTTCACGTTAAATACATCTCTCCCTTTTATGTCTTTAATTAAACACCATTTGTCTTCGAATGTGACTTTAAAGCCTTTTTCAATCAGTTGTCCAACATTGAGCAATTTTTGGTCAATATCAGGCACATATAAAACATCATAAATATACTTCAAACCTGTCAAGCTTTCAATATCAATAGTTCTTTTGCCCTTGACTGAAATACATTTACCATTTCCATTTTCTACTTTGAAGATGAATGTTTTATCAAGTTCTTTAAAGAGATCTTGGTCATTTGTCATATGATTTGTACAGCTACTGTCAATCATCCAAGAGTCACTAGAGCTGTTACTTGTTGCAAAACAAGTGGCAACAAATAATTGCTCCTCTTCAATCTTCACATCTTCTGCTTTTGCTTCATCTTCAACTTGTTGTGTCTTGCAAATTTTGTTAATATGGCCAAGCTGACCACATTTTCTACACTTGATATTAGGTCACCATCAGCATTTTCTTTGAGGATGATTTGTCTTTTTACAGTGTGGACAAGGTGGGTACTTTTCATCCTTAGTTTTGTTGTTGTTGCCAGGCTTGTTGTACAATTTCTTATTATTGTTCTTCTTGTCCTTGCCTCCTGAAGTTTCAGCCTTTGCTTGAAGAGTACCCTCAATGATTTCTTCTTTTCTCATCATTCTTCTTTGCTCTTGTGCCTACAATGCATTCACTAATTCTGCCAAAGATATACTTGACAAGTTCTATGATTCTTCTAATAAAGAAATCTTAGACTCATATTTTTCAAGCAAAGTTGCAAGAATTTTTTGCACAATTCGTTCATCAGAAAATCCTTACCAAGTAACCTAACTTTGTTTACAATACCCAGCAACTTTTCAGAGTAGTCTTTGATGGTCTCTGACTCCTTCATTTTCAACATTTCAAATTCTCTAATCAAGTTAAGTACTTGCATAGTTTTTGTTCTTTCACTCCCTTGGTATTCCTTTTTGATATAATCCCAAATATCTTTTGTATACTCTAGGTTCATAATTATTGTTAATATTGTATTTGACACAGCTGAGAATAGACATGCTTTAGCTTTAGACTTCCTAGTCTTTTTTTCTTTATGGGTCTTCAGTTGAGCCATCGTCAGATTTGTAGGCAATAGGGGAATGTCATAGTCCTCTTTTATAGCCTCCCAAAGGTCCAATGCTTCAAGGTGAGCTGTCATTCTAACAACCCAGGCTTGATAATTAACACCATAAAAAATTGGTGGTGAAATATATGCGATAGTCGTCTTAGATTCCATTACTTGAATGATGGTTATAATTCTAGTTTTGTATTTGTGTTTGTGTTTGGCTCGTGTTTGTGGACTCACTCAACTCACAGATACCTCTAAAAAAAACGGCTCTGATACCAATCTGTTTGTTTTTGACAAGAGGAGGAGGTAACAACAAAAATGAAGAAGCTGAAAAGGAACACATGTTTTTGTGTTTTCTAGAAACTCATACTTTATTCACTGTACTGCATATTTTATATAGAGTGGAAAACATAAGAATCAAATAAAATAATTTCCTAATATCCAGCCACATCTCAACTAACTATTTGAAACAAGGAATACAACAGAAAAATTCCTAAAGATTTGGTCTATTGATCAATTATTTAGCAGCAATTATCTAAGGCACGTTTTCAACAGATGTCTTTGCTTGTTCGGATGTAAGAATCGAGACCACTTTCAGTTATAATACAATTGAACTTTTGGTGTCACAAAGTTACAATTGTGAACTAGTGGAATAACTAGATGCCCATTTGTTTAAAGTAACCTCAGTAACCCTAAAAAGATAATTAATTGAATAATTTGCAATAGAATAGGGTGAAAAGCTGGTAATCAAGTCAACCATTTCCGTCCAAATTTATGATGACCTAAAGTGCATGGAGTTAGAGAGCATGCCTGTAAAACCCTGACACTACTCTTTGTTGCCTTTAGAAATTAACTTTACCTATTTATTGATGTTAAACCTATATATCTAGACATTACGCATAGCAATAGCATTAAGTATAGTATAATCCTTGGCTTTGATTTTCACTTTATGTTTGGAACAAGAGGTGGGGAGGATTGGTTGAGACAAAGAATGGTGGATATCTATGTCAAATCCTTTTCACATGAATGTTTATACTTGAATTGTCAATTCCAGGGCCTCTCTTGACAGTGATGGTAAGTCCACAGATGTTGTTTAATTCTTAGAAGAACATGTTAACTTAAATCTGCTCTAATAATACCTATACTGTATATGTACAAATTATATTAAGGTAGATAATAATGAAGCACTGAACTGACATCATCCATGAAGAATTATGCTCTTCCTTTGCATTAGTTTTCTGACTGTAACAATCAGAAAATAGACCAATGGACAAGTAATATAAGCATCTTCATGTGAAAATGAATAAAATCCACTTAATCTTTCAATGGGATTAAATTAGTCTGCCAATAAGTTGACTCGAAGTATATATATATCAATAGCGTCCCTTTCTTGTTTCACTGGCTCCCTGGAAAACGTACCCGAAAGGAACCAATCAAGGGCTCGCGATCCAAGATAATAAAATATTTGTCTCACTTGCCTAAATATTCTGTATATTATGATTAGGGCGAGAGAGGATATGCGTTTGAATGCAATTTATGATGATAGAAATAGAAGAAGAAAGAAGAATAACAAGAACAAGAGGTAAAGTTGTTCTTGTTATCTTGTTCTTGTTATCGGCATTGCTGCCTGCCTGTGTCCCACTCCGTCGTTAACGTTTTGCATTTATATTTTTGACAGCTTATACACCAACCACGTTCCTGTTCTGTCATTGTATACCCCGCACTCCTCTCTCTCCCTTCTATATACTTTAGGCATCTTGCAACCTAAACTAAAAGTATATATATATATATATATGAACTGCATGTGGTTCTTTTCTTTAATATGTAAATCAATATCATCCTTTTAAGTTGAGGAATATCGTGTTGATACAGTTATATAATAAGTCATATTATTATAGAATGAAACGAATACGTGATAAGGTATTTCGAAGAGCAAAAGTGAAAAGGGCTAGCAAAGTTATTTCATCTGTGCCGTGAATCCAAGGATTCCGAAGGCAAACTGTCTTCACATGGTGTCTCATGATCGCATCAATTTGGGTGTGTCTGTCTGTCTGTCTGTCTGTGTACAGTGACAACTGATTGCGCATGCGTTCACAGGAATCATTGAGGGACCCAAAACAATATTTGAGAGAAGTCATATTCCCACAATTGTAATTGCTTGTGCCATTCAGAATTCATTTACATGGGATAAAACTTGCAGGAGCAGCAGTAAATAAGAAATTAACTAAACAGCATATTGTATGTGGATAGCAACAGTTCTTGTTAGTATAATTTTGTTTTATTAAAAGGAAAAGCACAGGAGCATGTATAACACGTAGATTACTCGTTTGCTGCTGAGTAAGTTGATGACAGAAGTTTTAAACTTGTTTGCATATTTCCTTGCTGAAAAACTAGGGAAAAGGTTCAATCATGCAAATGGTAGGTCCAGTACTTTGAGCGCCGGTGAGTGATGACTGCGACCTCACAAGTGGAGGAGCAAGAGGGAGGGGTGGTCATTGTCAGTGTCACCGCCCCCACCCATCAAATTGTTTAAGACTTCTCTTTTTTCCTAACATTCTATTATTCTTTCCGGCAAGAGTTAAATCACAACTTCTTCACCAAAACAAAACACTGTGTTCAATAGTTGATTAAATAACACCGATATACAAAAGTCACTTTCTTGTCAAACAATCCCAAGCTTTTTGGAACCAACACTTACCCTGTGTCTAAACTATGTTCTTAACGTAACAGGCATGTATGTTTATTGGTATGAATGAAGAAGTGGAATTTTCCATATATCAACCAATGAGGTCACTGCTTAGGCAATCGTCTATTTCTCTTGTGATTGTGAAAGACGTGTGAATCCTGGATTGCAATCCTGTGGAAAGTGATGTATTTCTTTTTTTTCCTTTCTTTCTTTACAAGCCAATAGCCATTCTTTTTCTGTATCTTTCCATCATGAGCTGTGCTTGTCACTGTGCGTGGAACAATCGGTGCAAGACTAACTAAACAACTATTAACACTGCGCTTGCTTGCTGGAGCTTTCTAGTTCATACAATTTGCTCCACTAGATCCAGTTATGTCCGTCACTCTAAATCTTCCAATTAATTGCCATATGGTTTATTTAATTAAATTACTAAGTAAATTGTCAAGATCTACACCTACTACAAAATTTTGTGTATAGAATCAGAAAGACAAAAATCAAACCTAAGAAATTAGGAAAAGCTTAGGAACAAAAGGAATGAAATTCGGAATTCTAAAAAAAAAAGACAATACAAATTTCGTGCAAATTAGTTTGATCATAATAATTGCACAAATGCATATGCATGTATATATATTTCTCTCTGTGCGTGTGCGTGTGCGTGTGCGTGTATACTTGATCATAATAAGTGCCCCCACTGTAGCTCCGTCCGTGCTGGCAAATATCTTACAAATAGATTAGGTTGTAGCCATATATAACATCTAGAGATATAAATCAAGAGTAAACAAATGGTTTACTTTTTTGTGGCAACTGACTTTGTCCTTTAACATGCTTTCTAATCCAATCATATTCTTGCTTGTGTCTTCACCTTTTCATTTCATAGAAGAATAGGCCCTGACACATAATTGTGTTCATCCAACTTGCTCTAAAAGAAGCCCATATTTTTTCAAAAGCTATCTACACTTGTACATTCGTGTACATGAGTCACATACTATGTATAAATTAATTTAGAATATAAGATAGGCAGTAGCATATTTATAGGACGTTTTTAATTATGAATAACAATTTTTTTAGCAAGATAAAAATACAAATAAGTACATCATATACCTTGATCTTAGAAAGTATCTCAAGGAGACTTCAAATATCTCAAGAAATTAAAGCATATAATTTATTTAAGCTAACTACTAACGTGACAATTGATTTTGTAATGTCTAAACCGCTGCATTAAGTTAGGTTGTTGACTTGCAATTAGGGATGAATGAAACCTTTTGGCTGAGATATTTTCATAAGATTCGATGCCATAATAGTTCATTTGAAATTGTCATAACATTATTTATTAGCATTGGTATAACAATAAAACTACATGTTTCATCACAATCAACCCTAGCTTCAACAAAGTCATATGTAAGCAACCTCACTTTTAATGTTTATGATCCTTAAAAATCCACCAACCGAAAAAAGCACATTATAAGGCTTTGAGACTAAAGTTAAAGTGCCATTTTCTAGGAAGGCATTATATTCGACTAATATTGCTCATGATTATTAGATAATTTGAGTGTAAATTTTGACTTTTTAATGAAAATAGTTTCATAATTGACCTCTCAAAGGTTTGTAAATCTTCTAACAACTTGCCTCAATTTTAGTGAGAAAAAGATGTAAACTATGTAAAATCTCTAAAAGTCTTTTTAAAAAACTAAAATCACTTATGACGTACACACAGTTTATGATATGATCGTGAGTAAAGTCATATTATTCTACAAATTTTCACCTCTAATTTTTGATAAATCTCGTCCAAAGATCAAATATGCATTATTACCTTAACATATATCCAAACTGAGTAAGAAAATAATTTGTCCTTAAAATCAAGTAAAATACTTAAGGAAATATGAGCATATTTCATGTATAGCAAGAAATTTATATCCTAGGTCACGTAATTCTTCGAAAACTCCTTTATCATTTCAACACATTTTTTATCTAGATATATTCTTATTTGTGTCTTCATCTCTGCATTTATAAGAACATGACATGTCATATAATTGTGTTCATCTAACACACTCTAAAAGATAATCGTATTAGAAAAATCTTTAAAATTATATGCACATATATATGAGTCGTATAAAACATATAAATTTTTTAAAAAACATATGATACATAATAACATATCTATAGAAAGATTTTGTAATCAATAAGTATTTTTAGCAATATAACAAATAACTACAAAGTATACCTTAAAGTTATAAATTATCTTTAAGAGACTCTAATGTGTTTAAAGCATATAATTTATTTAAGCTAACTACCAGTGTGGCAAATAATTTTGTAATTTCTAAATTGCTACATAAATTAAGTTGTTGGCTTATAGTTGGGGATGAATAAAACCTTTTCATAAGAATTGATGCTAGAATAGTCCATTTGAAAATATTATAACAGTAGTTATTGGCATTATTTTGACAATTGAACTATATGTCTCATTATAGTCAAACTTAAGTTTCAATGAAGTCATATGTAACCAACTTCACTTTCTAATGTTTCAGTGAACTTTAAAAATCTACCTAAACCCATTGAAACACATTATATGGCTTTGAGACTAAAGCTAAAGTTCTATTTTCTAGGAAAGAATTACATTTGACTAATATTGTTCAAGACCATATGGATAATTTGATTTTAAATCTTGATTCTTTGATTAAAAATAGTTTCAAAATTAACTTCTCGAGGGTTTGTGAATCACTCAAAGACTTGTCCTAATCTTTGGAGAAAAAAAGACATGGAAAGTGTATAAAGTCTTCAAAAGTCTTTTAGAAATCGAGTTTATACCCTTTAAATATGTTTCAACACTCTTGCACGCAAGTTGGCCCATAATTATGTCTCAAGCAGCAGAAACATGGTCCCTAGTACACATATGCCTCTAAATCATGGATCCTCTTATTTCTCTTATGACTTGCACACATTTTGTAATAAAATCATTAATTAGACTGCGTTACTCTGTGAATTCCTTTAGCACTGCACAGTCTCTCCCTATGTCGCATCCTTAGTCTTCATGCACTTGATCCATATAAGGAATACAATGACACATGGGCATAGATCAGATTGTGTTTCTATAAGAATGTGGTTTCTTCATATTTTTGCTAGAAATAACTTCCATTTCTTGATTAATTTCATTCCAAGGTAAAATATATACAATTACTTGAACATATATAAAAAAACTAAGTAAAAAATTATAATTTGATGTAAAATTAAGTAAGACACTTAAGAAAAAATATGTCTATTTCATATATATCAACAAGCTAATGTTTCAGGTGATGTAATTCTTTGAAAACTCCTCCTTCATTTCATCATACCATATAATCCAACATTATTCTTGGTTGTTTTTCCATGTCTATATTCTAGAGAAGAACATGCCTTGTCACATAGTTATGTTCATCCAACTCATTCTAAACTATGCTCCTATTTCTTCAAAAACTTTCTAAAATTTCATACTTATGTATATGAATTATATATAACATATATATACTTAACTAGAAATATGTGATACATAGTAACTTATTTATATGAAGTTTTGGTCATGATTAATTATTTTTGGCAAGATTAAAATATAAATATTACAATATATATCCTAAACATATAAATTATTTTCAAGAGACTTCAACATGTGGAGAAATTAAAGTATATAATATATTTGATCTAAGTACTAGTGTGGAAACTAATTTTGTAATTTCCAAATCGTTACGTTAAATTAGGTTGGTGGCTTATAATGTGGGATTAATAAAACCTTTTAGTTGATATATTTTTCATAAGAATTAATGCAATAATAATTCATTTAAAATTTTCATAGGAGTAAATGATTGGTGTTTGATGAATAATTAAACTATATATTAATAGTTGTAGTTTATATCACGTTTTAGTAGGTGTTTTAGTGTGTTTTTAGGTGTTGATTAGATGAACTGTGCATGTTTAGGATTAGAATTGTATAATGTGATTATGTGATTATGTTTTTGAGTAATAAGTGGTTTAGAGCATGTTATTAGACTTTAATTTTATGCGCTTGAGGTATTTTGATGTGTTTGAAATTAGATGAAGAAGATCAAGTGAAGTTGGAGAAAGTTTGGAGGAAGAGCCAGGCCACGATCGTGACATCCCTGTCACGGTCGTGACAGAAGTGATCCTGCTAAGGGTCACGATCGTAATAGAAGCTATTTTCAAGGGTCGCAATTGTGACAATGAGAAGCTCATTTTTAAGGGTCACAATCGTGACAAGTGTGAGACAAACACGAGGATCTAGTTCAGTTTTCATTTTTGGATAGACGTTTTGGACTTTTTGATCTAGGTAAAACCTAGTTTTTACCCTAAAAGGAAAAAGAACTATAAAAGGAAATAAGATGACCCTAATAAGCTAAGCCTCCATCTTACCATTTAGAGAAAGAAGTCAAGGAAGAGGGAAGACAGGAGAAGAGGAGGGTAGAAGAAGAAGAGCTGTCAGCCAATCCAACCATCCTTCTAAGTTAATTTATTTCATTTGATTTTTTAGATGAATATGAGGATGATGAGTACTTGTTTAAGGATGTTCTAAACTCATTTGGGATTAATTCTTGAACCAATTGTGATTTGATTGCTTTTGATGTTAATGTATTTGGGTATTATAATTATTTATCATTTTTGCATACTTCAGTAACATATTAAGAGATTGAACTGATAGTAACATGATTAGGTTGAGAAATGAGAATTAACAACGTAATAGATCACATAAACATCAAATCGGTAATTATACAAAGAGAGATCTTATGTAAGGACCCGATTGCCTATTAGAGTGCTTAAGAACTAATTAGAACGTTGGTTGTTTTGTTAATTGAGAAATTGCAAAATTAGAAATTCAAATTCAATTCGGGATTATAATTTAGGGTTTAATGATTAGGTCTGGAGAGAGAATAATCAACCTTGAATCTAAGATCAATACCAATTAACTCAAAACTAATTAAGTTAGCAATCGACGATAG
Source organism: Erythroxylum anguifugum (assembly GCA_027478595.1). Taxonomy (NCBI): domain Eukaryota; kingdom Viridiplantae; phylum Streptophyta; class Magnoliopsida; order Malpighiales; family Erythroxylaceae; genus Erythroxylum; species Erythroxylum anguifugum. Next base: position 4,313,064 of record JANIPN010000007.1, read on the forward strand.
AATAAATCCTCTCTTCTCATAACTAGTTAATCTTATCTTATGCAATTTCTTTATTGTTAAGTGGTTGTGCTCTATTTTGATTTCCTTGTGTTAATTTTAGAACTTCAATTTCAATCAATTCATAACCAATTGTTACATTTTCTGTTTTCAATTTTAATTTTCACTTTTGTCACATTTATTGCAACCTTAGAAAACAATAGGATTCGATCAGTTCACTAATTCCTTGAAGGATCGACACCTCAATTACTATTCTTTGCGACCCCTACACTTTTAGATTATCAAAGGTTTTATAAAAGTAAAACTTGTTCAACATATATCAGTCTCTAGTTTCAAGGAAGCCATGTACAACTAACCCCACTTTATAATGTTTTGGTGAACATTGCAAAATCCACCAAACCCCAACATTTTAGAACTTTAAAACTAAATTCAAAGTGCCATTTTCTAAGAAGGAATTATATTTGACTAATATTGCTTATAACATATGTTTAGTTTGACTATAAGGAGGAAAAAGTGGCAGTACTTTGCACAACTAGTGGTTATATGATGAATAGTTGTTATTTTCTTAACTTTTAAAGTGTAGAAGTTTAACTTTAAAAGATGTTAAGATTTGATATACTTGAACATGGAAGATATGAAATAGAAAGATAAGATTGAGAAACATTGAATTTGTTTATGGGAAAATAATTTAGATTTATTATACATAATGAAAAAAATTACATCTTATTAGAATAGGATTTGGTTAGAGTTAGATAAAAAATATTTTAAAAGTTGTAATTTATTTATTTATAACTTTAATTTAACTACTAATTATTGTAATAATTTGTGATAGTTAGCACATAATTTTCACGGCTAAGAATAAATATCTAAGATATGATTTTTGCAAGATTTTACATTTGTTAGTAATTCACATAGTTGGATGTTTGTTAAATACACGACATCAAACTAAAATTGAATTCGATACTATTATCAAAATTTGAAATATAAACAAATTATTTGCAATTTCATCAATAACAGTATGTGTTCAGCTTCAAATGATTAATATATAAGAAGATACTTGATCATTAACTTATAGTTCTTATCTTAAAGATCTTCTATTATTTATGCATCTTTAACTCTAAGAAATGTCCATATTTTTCAAAAACTCTCTAAAATTACATACTTGTTTATAAGTGTCATATGCAAGAATCTCCACATTGGCGAATATATTGTGAATATATTAGGTCGTAGCCATATATAATATCTAAAGACATTAATCAAGTGTAAGCAAATGGTTAACTTTTTTTTTGTGGCAACCGACTTTGTCATGTAACATGCTTTCTAATCCAATCATATTCTTGCTTGTGTCTTCACCTTCGCAATTCATAGAAGAACATGTCTTGGCACACAATAGTGCTCACCCAACACACTCAAAAAGACACTCATATTTTTTCAAAAACTATCTAAACTTATACATTCGTGTATATAAGTCACATACAAGATGTAAAATTCATTTAGAATATACGATAGTTAGTAGCTTTTTTATAGGAAGTTTTTATTATGAATAACAATTTTTTAGCAAGATAAATATACAAATAAGTACAACATATACCTAAAAATACAAATAAGTACAACATATACCTTGATCTTAGAAATTATCTCTAGGAGCAAGGACGGAGCCAGACTCAACTCTAAGGGGGGGCCGGGGGCCAACATCTAAATGCAAAGAGGGGCCACTTATATTTGTAATTTTAAAAATTTTAATTATATAAGTAATTTTTTTAAAAAAATTGCCCCCATCCCCTATAACATGGCTCCGTCCCTGTCTAGGAGACTTCAAACATCTCAAGAACTAAAGCATATAATTTATTTGAGCTAACTACTAATGTGGCAATTGATTTTGTAATGTCTAAACCTTATACATTGTTTATTAGTATTGATTTAACAATTAAACTACATGTTTCATCATAGTCAACCCTAGCTTCAATGAAGTCATATGTAACGTCCTTACTTTCTAATGCTTATGATCTTACAGGGAGTTTGTAAGGTCCTAAGGCCCAAATGCTCATCATACATACATACACACGTAACTTGATGTTGTTGCCTACCCAATTACGAGCTTACACCTAAACTACAACTATGGATCTCCAACATCGTCTCCTTCAACTTCTCAAAGCCTGCTTGAAGATTCGCTCGCTTTATGCAGTAAAACATCTGCATGCACTTGCCATCACACTTGGCCCCAGTTCATACAAACCCACCTTTCTCCACAACAATATCATTACTCTTTACGCGTCACTCGATGAATTACCCTTGGCACACAAGACGTTTGTATATATGCCCCAGAGAAACTTAGTTTCGTACAACACAATGATAAGTTCGTACAGTAAACATAATTGCTTTGGCCAAGCGTGGACTTGTTTTTGTGAGATGATGAGTTGCGGATTCAGGCCAAACCAGTTTACGTTTGCTGGGTTACTATCCTGTGCTTCCGTCACCATTTGTGCTGGGGTTCTGTTGCAGGCATTGACATTAAAAAATGGGTTGTTTCCATATGATGTTTTTGTGGGTACTGCGTTGATGGGTTTGTTTGGTAAGTGTGGACGGTTTGATGAGGCGTTGCGTGCTTTTGACCTTATGCCCAATAAGAGTTTGGTGACATGGAATTCCATGATATCTTTGTTTGGTTGTTATGGTTTTGTCGAAGATTCCGTGCTGTTGTTTCGTGAGCTTGCAAGAGAAGAGGGTTCTTTATCTGAGGCCACTTTTGTGGGCGTTTTGTCTGGATTAGCCTGTGAGCGAGATTTGGAACTAGGAGAACAAGTGCATAGTTTTATAATTAAAAACGGGTTTGATTCTGAACTTTCGGTTGCGAATTCTATTGTCAACATGTATGCAAATTGTGCAAGCATAGACCTTGCGGAGAAAACGTTTGAGGGTATATTTCACAGGGACCTGGTGACATGGAATACAATCATTGGTGCATATGCTAAAAGTAAGAAGCCTGGAAAAGCATTAGAACTATTTCTGAAGATGTCAGAGGATGAAATCAGGCCTAATCAGACAACATTTGTAAGTATTATTAATTCCCTTACCAGTTTAGTGATACCCATGTGTGGCGAATGGATTCATGCTAAAGTAATGTTAAGTGCTTTTCAAACTGACGTTTTTGTGGGTAGTGCTCTAGTGGACTATTATGCAAAATGGAACAAATTGGATGATGCCTATTCCTGTTTTCTTGACATACATGAGAAGAATGTGGTATCTTGGAATACACTAATTCTAGGTTATGCAAATAATTGCTCTTCTTTATGCATCTCATTGCTTCGTGAAATGCTTCGATTTGGTTACTGCCCCAATGAGATTTCGTTTTCTGCTGCTCTTAAATCCTCACCTACATCAGAACTGCAACAGCTTCATTGTCAGGTTGTAAGATTGGGCCATGACAACAATGCATATGTTTTGAGCGCCCTTATTACCTCCTATGGTAGAAATGATTGCTTGACTGAAGCATTTGCCTATATTACAGCTTCTGAAACCCCTCTTGCTACTGTTCCTTCTAACAACGTTGCTGGAATTTATAACAGATCAGGCGAGTACCTTGAAACATTGAAGTTACTTTCTCAACTTGAAAAGCCAGATGTAGTATCTTGGAACATTGCGCTTGCTGCTTGTGCACACAATTGTAATTATGAAGAGGTTTTACGGATGTTTAAACACATGCTTATGGATCGAATACCTGCAGATTCTTACACATATGTAAGCGTTCTAAGTATTTGCACAAAGCTTTGTAACGTTACACTGGGCAGTTCCATTCACAGCCTTCTGATAAAGACTTGCTTTAGTTCCTGGGATGTTTTCGTCTGTAATATGTTGATAAACATGTATGGGAAATGTGGGAGCCATGGAAGTTCTATAAAAATATTCAGCTCTATGAAGGATAGAAACCTCATCACTTGGACAACTTTGGTGTCAGCCCTTGCAATCAACGGTTGTGCTCAAGAGGCATTAATCATATTTAACAAGATGGCATTTTCAGGCTTCAGACCTGATAAGGTTGCTTTTCTGGCTGCTCTTACAGCATGTCAACAGGGAGGCTTCGTAAGAGAAGGTTTGGAGTTGCTTGAGAAAATGGACAGTTTTGGAATCAAACCAGAAATTGACCATTATCAGCGTATTGTGGACTTATTGGCCAGGTCTGGACATCTCAGGGAAGCAGAGAAATTAATAGCCACGATGCCTTTCCCCCCAAATGCCATAGTATGGCGTAGTTTCTTTGAAGGCTGTCACCGAAATAGAACTACATAGGATCACAAGATCTGCTCGAAGATAGTCCTTGAAGTCGAGATAGTAGTTCATTGGTCATGGTTAGAGGTCACCTCTTCAAGTCACTGATAGCTCTCCCTCCAGTTATGCTCTCCTGTATGAAGAAAAGGTAATGCCCCCTGATATAGCCCTAAGACATTTAAAATATTCGTAATATTCTCATAAGGCTCTTGGGCTTCATATCTTCCAACTGGAAAGAGAGTCAATACAGCCCATTCCAACTATTTTCTGAAAATGGGTAAACTTAAACATGAACATGAATTTTTTTTTCTTCTTTTTCTTTGTTCTTAGATGAAGGCGCTAAACAAGAAGTTGGTGTTGGGGGATGGGGCAGGAGGGAAAGGCAGGCTCGTTATTTTTCTCCATGCCAGCGGTCACGAAGGCCAATTAGCATCGGTGGAGATAGTATATGACAATCTAGAGGTTGTATAGGTTCCCTTGTGTATGGAACAACTTTGGCAATAGCTTGGTGAAACACATGGAGCTCCTTCTTTGCGATCAAGGTAAATCTTATCAGAAACTTTCTATCAATGTGTTTAGATTTGGCTATCATATATCCGTCCTGATCGTAGAAGAAGAGTTAAGGATTTGTGGGGTTGCAAAAAAATACTTAGTGATGAAATTACGTATATATATTAGATTTAAATTGTCATCAGATTATATTCGAATGGAATAGAGAAGAATCCAAAACAACCGTAACACAAGCTTATGATGACAATAGAACTCAATTTTATGATCAAATAAATTAGTAAAGGTTCCAAAGAAATTCTTATAACTGCCTCATCATATTGCGCCTCATTTTGTTAGAACATGCATTATGTATTAAATAGTCTATACATCAAACATCTCTAAATCTTCTAAATTACATCATTTCTTCATCAGATAAAATGGAACAAGGAATGTAGAGGGAAATGAATCCTGAAATTAGCAACAAAGTGGAGGACCCAGACTGATCTCAAGGATACTTCAATGCTTAAGTCCCAGTTTACTTGAGCCAAATGGGCACAATCAAACGAAATGAAGTTGTTGACAATGGTCTAAGCTTGTAGCTCAAATGGCAGAACCGCTCCCCAGTATTGTAAAGGACTCAGTTTTAGGTCCCGGTGAAGACAATATTACCGGTAATTGAAAATTGAAAAATTAGATTTTGTAGTCTTAACAATTCAGTCTAATTGTTTCATCTCTGTAGCGATGCTTTCAAATGTATTTAAACAGGAAATAAAGTGGGGAATAAGAAAATAAATAAAGTAATACTAAAACATGAAACCTAATAACAAAGTGTAAACAAATATAAATACTATAATTCTATAAGAAATAGGAATCGAAATTAAACAAGAAAATTCACTTTTATTTTATTAAAATACTATGAAACATTAAGACTAAAAGGGGTTTTATGAAAAACAAGAGGAGAAGAACTATTTTATGTGAGGGTCTTTAGGGTTTTGAGGAGGGGAAAGGAAGTTATATTATAATTTTTAAAGAGGAGATAAAGTTGTAGTGCCTTTAATAAAGTAAAAAGGTTTTAAGATAGAATACTTCTTTTAGATTTTAATATGTAAGGAGAGGATGTTAGTGTACCTAGGGAGAGATAAAGAGAGAGAGGGGGAATAGAAGAGAAGATGTTAAGGAAAGGATGCCTTCCCTTTTTCATGGGTTGCCTTTTTAATTGCATGCTTATGTCTATTTTAGTAATTATAATTACAAACAATCTTGCATGCTTTGGCATTTCTAGGCTTTAGACAAGGCATCTTGTAGGTTTTACCTCTTCTCCGAGCATCTTGCAAACTTTTTTTAGAATCTTATATGTTATGATTTTATTTTTTATCTATTATTATTTTGATCACTTATGTCATTTGTTTTAAGTCTTTGGATTGGGGTTACATCAATTATCTTTCTTCATTGTCTAGGCCTAAATATGTTCTTCATTATTCTTTGAGATTGAAGTGGATTAAGATTTTATCAACTACTTCATTATTTTTTGAAATATTTTTCTTCATTTAAACTTCAAATAGAGGGCATTGGCTTTCTATTTTGTTGCAAAAATATAAGGGTCATTTATCTTTTGTGTAAAGGGTTGAAAGTTTTGGGCTAGTCATTCTTTCACAGCCTAAGGTGAAACTTCATATCTTTGGACGAACTTATCCCTCCATTTAACTTTAAACCTTCTTATTAAAATGGGAACATTTGGCTGTTGATCTTGCTTATAATGAAGAATTTTGAGACAAATAGCACATACGGAGGAAATAGATCTTCATAGTGATTATGCTAGTGCTTGATCTTAAGAAATGGAATAGCCTTAGTATATTTAGGGTAAAAGGATAGCATGCTTATTATTGTTGATAGGTTAGTAAGATGGCACATTCTATAGTATAATCTAAAATCAATGATGCAACATGTATTGTTGATTTGCTCCTTAATGAAATAGTACATTTTTATGGATGCTTAGAATAATAGTAAGTTAAGTTCTTGACTCATGTTTGGTGAACGTTTTAGAATAAATTAGGAACAAAACTTTTGTTTTCTAGTGTTACATATCCTTAAGTGATGGAAAAACTATAGTTAATAGGATACTTACTACTTTGTTACGTGTTATCATTTAAAAGAAATTAAAACAATAGGGGAAATGTTTGTTACATGTTGAGTTTGTATATAGTAGGTTTGTTTATACCACTACTTATTCTCCTTTTGAATTTGCTCCTTTGAAATCTCACCTTTGCCTACTAACGAATGTGCCAGATTTTGTTAGGGTTTACATGTTAAGGTTCATGCTAACACAGAGGAGAAGAATGAACAATATCCAAGACAAGCCAATAAGGGATGCATAAAGTTTGTTTTTGAACCTCGAGATCAAGTTCGAATTCATATTCGTAAAGAGTTGTTTTCTACACAATGGAAGTCTAAGTTGCAACCTAGAGGATAATGACCTTTTCAAGTGTTGGAGAAGATCAATGTCAATGTTTGCAAACTAGATTTGCGAAGCAACTATGATAATGTGAGTTCTAATTTCATTGTTATTGATCTATCTTTATATGATGTAGGTGATCTGAGGACGAATCATTTCAAGGAGAGAGAAAATGATGGAGATCAACTTATAGTAACACTTATTTGTAATCAATCATATGATCCTTTCTAAGAAATTGGAGGTCTTATGGCTATAGAAAACACTAAACGCATAAAGGTAGCATATAAAGATTAATCATGGCGATGTAAGAAAAAGAGGTTGTTTAAGATGAATCAAATGCATTAATAAAAGATTGATCGCGTTTCTACATGTTGAGAAAGATGGAATATATTTAATAGATGAAGAACAAAGCTTACAGAATGTTTAACATCCTCGTCCACATGTTTTGAGTTAAATGGAGTCCAATTTGAACAATTAATATATATTTAGGGTTTTTTTATTTGAGTTAATGGGCTTTAGTTTGTTTTACTTTAAATAAGTCAACATGTTTTATTTATGCACTTTAGTTACTTAAAGGGGCAATATATATTCTTTATAGATAAGGATTTGACTTTTTCAAAGTTGATCCTAATCAAATTATTAGGGATAAAAGGGGATTATTCTTTTTGCTATATGAATATAAATTTTAGGGATTTTTATAATTATCAAAAGCTGTCCTATTGATGTAATTTATGGATCATCATAATAAGAAAATAATTTTAAAGCTTTCTTTACATTTGTAAGAATTTCCTTTTTTTGTTCTTTAGCAAAAACTTAACATGATCTTGTCAAGGCAACTTGTGACAATCAAAATCATAACTTTAGTTCTAATCAACTGTTTTGATTAAGGTTGAGTTCTCCTTGCTTAATTTTAATGATGGTCCTAGGATTCTCATTCCTTGTAATTTGATTAATTTTGTTTTCTCTTTGTTACCTTCTTATTAATTTTATTTCCTTTGTTTTTATTGTTACTTGCTATTTTGGTAAGGACCATTAATAAAGTTCTTCTTAAAGGGCTTATAAAGGAAAGTTGAGTGGTAAAAGGTAGGAGTAGTAAGAACATCATTGAGAAAAAAATGAAATTAAGTGAAACATAAGTAATTAAGTAACCTAATCTCAAGTGTAAATATGTAAAGGATTGTGTGAGGAAAACTAATTTATTTGTTACTAACTTTCTTTTTGCATGTTTAAACACGAGTAGTTATGGAGATAATGCAAAAATTGATCTCAAGTTATTTATAAAGGCTATCTAAGACCAATTCATTGTTTTACATATAAGGTTGGATAGTTTAGAATCTGCATCCAAACGTAAATCCTCTAAGAAGCCACGTTTGAGAAGGAAGAGGAAGATTCTGATTATGATGAGGCTAGTTCTAAAAAAGGTTTTAAAAAAATCTATTTTGAAATGAGATATCAATTTGGGTAGTATTAAGATAAAAATTTATACCTTTCAAAAGAAGAATGATCTTAAACTATACATAGAGTGGGGAGGACGGTAGAACACGTGTTTGATTTTCATAATTACTATGAGAAAAAGAAGGTTAAACTAGTAGAAAATTGACTTTATGAATTATAATAGTATCAGGTGGGATTTGTTTGTGATTTAATGTGCATAGGAATAGTGAGAAACCAATTCAATCATGGGAAGAAGTAAAGGCAGTGATGCGTAAGAGGTTCATATCTAGCAATTATTATAGAGACTTGTGTCGTAATTTGTAAAGGCTGACTCAAGGTTCCTAAGGGATTACTATAAGAAAATGGAGATAGCTATGATTAAGACTAATGTAGAGGACGACCGTGAGGCAATTATTGCCAAATTCATTAAAAGTTTGAAGAAAGAGAAAGTTGATGTGGTGGAATTACAACATTATGTAGAGATGGAGGATTTATTGTATTAAGCTGTCAAATTAGAAAGGAAATTGAAGTTTAATGGTGCTTCCAAATATGGTTCAACTTCTAGATCTTCAAGGCAGTCAAATTGGAATCACAATACAATTACCTCAAAACCTAAAAAAGATGTAATGATAAAGGATTCAGTTGAACTATAAAATTGTGTAAGTGTCCGATTAAGATAACTAAAGTGTGTAAGATGAGAGAAATATAAGTGATCACTTAAGAAAAAGAAAAGAATGATAAAAAAGTGTATACACAAAAGTGAAACAGTATAGTGGTGCACAATAGAGAAAAAAGATTCAGAGTTATGTTAGTTAGGCAGCAATACTTGTACTTTTATATAAGGTTGTCGTTTTTTAACTAATAATCTTAACACTTCTTTACCTAGTGTCATTATTTCTTTGTAGTAGGAATGAACATATCTATTTTATAGGAAAATACCATATTAGTTACTTCTTTTTAAGAGGTGCATAACACTAAATAAACTTCTTTCTTTATTTTTAATCCTTAATAGAACATTGTATAAAACCAATCTTGAGGAGACAAAAGAGATTCAAAGTTAAGTGAATGCGTTAGTGTAAAAAGGACATGCTTAGTTCTTATAATTTTGGTGCCAAAGAAAAATGGAACATGGCACATGTATGTTAATTATTGAGCCACTAATAAAATAATTGTAAAGTATAGACATCCTATCCCTAGGTTAAATGATATACTTGATGAATTGCATGGTCTGTGTATGTTTTCTAAAATTAATTTAAATATTGGTTATTACCAAATTCGCACGAAAGAAGGTCATGAATGGAAAAGTGCCTTTAAGATGAAATATTGTTAGTGGTATCTTTTGGTTTAACTAATGCACCTAACACCTTTATAAGGTTAATGAATCACGTTTTACATTATTTCATTAGGAAATTTGACCATGTTTTTCATTATTTCATTAGGAAATTTGTTGTAGCTTTGTATAACAAAAATCTGGATGATGACATGAAACATTTGTATGTTGGTTTTCAAGTTTTAAGGGAGCATAAATTATTTACTAACCTTAAGTAATGTGTATTTTTGTGTATGCATAGAATCCATTATTTTTCTCAATTTTATTATGATTTCGTATGGAATAAGCGTAGATAAAGATAAGGGTAATACATTTAGGGATTGACCTACACCTAGGAATGCGAATAAGGTAAGGATTTTTTAATTGATTATTAAGTTTTTATAGTAACATTTGTTAAAGATTTTAGTTCTATAGCTATACCTTTAAATGAACCTTTTTTAATAATTAAAATAATTGATTAATTGAATAAAGAGCTTATGAATGAGTTATAACAAGAAGATAGAAATAGAGCAGATCTCTTGTTAAGATAAGTACAATAATAACCATTAGAAGCTTAACTTGTACAATAGATATCCAAACTACTTCTACCTCAGTTCTTGCTATTTGCACCTTTTATGAAGGGGTTAAAAAATATTCTAATGAGTAGGAATTCCTAAACTACACCTATATTCTAATTCAAGGTGATTAGCCACCGAAGACTTCTAGACCTATACTATAGAAACTATTAGCGCCAAACACTGATCCTTAATAAAAATGAATTTGCTAAAAAGAATATTGTGTTTAAGTGGGATGATGTTCATGAGAAATCTTTTAGTACCTCAAAAAATAGGTTGAATAATGCACCTTTGTTAGAATGATCTAATTTTGATAAAGCTTTTAAGGTTGAATTTGAAGCATTTGAAATTGGTATAGGCGCTATTTTGATGCGTAATTCCAAATTGATTGTTTACTTTAGTGAAAAGTTTAAGGGGACATAATTACGCTATCCTACTTATAATATGGAATTGCGTACACTAGTAAGAACTCTATAAACATGGAAAAATATTTATAGTTAAAGGACTTCATAATCCATTATGATCACGAGAGCTTGAAGTTTTTAAAATCCTATGGTAAGTTTAATAAGAGACATACCAGATAGTTAAAATTTATTGAGACATTTTATAAGAATGAAAAGGAAAATGTTGAAGTTGATGCATTATTTAGAAGTTATAAATTACTTATTACAAACTAAATTAATTGGTTTTGAGTTTATTAAGCTTTATATGTTAATGATGTTGATTTTGTCCAATTGTGGATTGCAAGTTCTCAATGTGTATGTGGTAAGTATTATATGCATAATGGATTTTTATATTAAAAAGATAAATTGTGTATATCTAAATGTTCTTTTTGTGAATTCCTGGTTATAGAGACACATAGAAGCGGATCAATAAGATATAGAAAAGAAGAACATTTTAGATATATTGCATAAATATTTTTATTAGTCTAACATGAGATGTGATGTGCAATCTATTTGTGATAAGTGTATAACATATAGTAAGAAAAATCTAAAGTAATGTCACATGGTTAGTAAACACCTGTACTTGTACCTAATCAGCTTTGGATTGACATATATATAGATTTTGTGTTAGGTTTCCTAGTTATCAAAGTCGTAAGGATATCATATTTGTTCTTATCGATGTGTTTAACAAGATGATTCATTTCTAAAAATAATAATGCAACACATATTATCATTGTTCTTTAAGGAAAAAGTATGTTCATAAATTTCCTAAAACAGTAGTAAATGATAGAGATGTTAAGTTTTTAAGTCATTTTTGGTATACATTGTGGAATAAATTAGGAACTAGGCTCTTATTTTCTACTGTTACATATCCTTAAATGGATGGAAAAACTAAAGTAGTCAATAAGATAATTATTACTTTCTTATATGCTATCATTCAAAATAACTTAAAATAATACGAAAATATTTTCCTCATGTTGAGTTTACATACAATAGGTATGGACATTTACTATCTCTTGTTCTCTTTTTAAAGTTGCATATGGCTTTAATCTTTTAGATCCTTTAGATATCTTACCTTTTCCTACTAATAAACAAGCTAATTTGAACGTTAACCATAAGGTAAATTTTGTCAGGAGTTTTCATATCAAGGTTCATATTAACAAAGAGAAAAGGAATGAGTAATATGTAACCTAAGTCAATAAGGGGATGCATAAAGGTTATTTTTAAACTTAGAGATTGGATTTGGGTTCATATGCGTAAGGAAAGGCTTCCTACATAAAGGAACTCTAAGTTGTAGTTTATAAGAGATAGAATGGTTAAGACAATGATAACACCTACAAACTAGATTTGCTAAGCAACTATGGTATTTTAAGTGCTATTTTTAATATTGTTGACATATCTTTGTATGATGTAGGTGATTCAGGGATGAACCCTTTTGAGAAGGGAGGGAATGATGGTGGTAAACTTGCATTGGCATATATTTATAAGCATTCTTATGATCTTTTGCAAGGAATTAGAGGTCAAATGACTAGGATAAAGGCTAAATAAATGAATCTATCTTTACAAGAATTAATAATAGAGATGTAATAAAAGGAGGATGTTCAAGATGAATTAGATGCTTTACAAAGATTGTTCACTTCTCTACATGTTGTTGAAGATGAAATATGATTACAATATAAAGAATCGGTCTTAAGAGATTGTCTAATAACTTGTTCCACATGTTTTGAGTCAAATGGAGCCTAATTCACATAGTTAATATATATTTACAGTTATATTTTTATTTAAATTAATCAAATTTATATCTATGTTTTGGAGTTTTTATTAATCCTACCGTATTTAACAATATGATCTCTTACCATATTTATAAACATATTATATTTCGTAAAGAAGGGAAGTTCTATTTTTTGTTTTATTTAGGATTTTTATAAGATTTCCTTGGTTTACTATAAGGAAATTTACTTTCGTTTTTTACCATAATTTTTTGAAGATTTATAATAGCCTTTACAAGTATAATTGTCATAAGTAACATCAAGCTGTTAACAAAATTAGCCTAATTCTTTTCTAGTTTTGAACATTTCATACTTTAGTTATTTTTGTAATTTTATATTGGCATAATTTTAGGTCATCTTTTTAAGTAACTTAGTTCTTCATATGTTAATTTATTGTAAGATATTTGGTCATTATGATTTTCTCTAATCTTCTTTCTAATTTTTTCTCCTAAAAGAGGATGAAGTCCTACAAGGAACTTCTCGTTCCAATAGGATTGATTTCAATATTTCTTAAATATTTTTCTAGTTAGGAAAATGTCTTTATACTACTTAATATTCAAAATCTTTTACACCTTATATTTGATAATAATCCTACATTCCTATCTTTCAAATGAGAAGAGTCTCTTATAAAATGTAAAGATTTTGTAAATATTAAGTTTCGGATAACATCGTATATATCATTTTGGCAAAAAGTCCAAGCTCGGCAAGGTCGGATCTAGTCTAGTCTTAAGTCAATAAGCTTAGAGCTCAGAACTCAGCCCAACTCAAAATCTAATTATATGTATAAAAAATCCATTCCTCTTTTTTTTTTTGTAGTTTCCATTTATCACTTCTTGGTTTAGCCTCAGGGTGGTTATCGTTATTGCTATTGGTTTTGGAGGTGGTTTTGATTTTGGAGCTAGGATTGGAGGTGGTTTTAGCCACTACTTATGGTGGTTTTCATTCTCTTCTCTCTTCTTTTTCTTATTGTTTAATTATGTTTATAAGCTCTAGGTCTAGTGTTTGGGTGAGATTGTTAGAGAGATAATGGAGATGATCTAGAGTAGGGATTGTTAGGATAGGTTTCGAGTTGGTTTGGTGAGGTTTAAAGTTTTGATGTGTTGGTTTAGGTATTAGATAGACTTTAAGCCATCCAAAACTCAATCTAACTCAGTTTTAGGCAAAAAGATCTAGGTCTGATCATGTCTTGAGTCACAAGGCTAGGTCAAGTCAGTAATGGGTCTGGCCTGACCCAACCTATTACCATCCATACTTTTATAGGTTCATTATTTTCATCTAATATTGTTTTTTCTTCGTCATCTACTTTGATTGCTTTTAATACATCATATCTTTGATATTTATTTAATTGGTAATCCCACCATCCTTTTAATTATCTTGAGAATAAGTTTGGCAATAGTTTGAGTCCACTAAAATAACGCCATTTTACTGAAGGCATTTGTGTCATTCGGATCGAACTTCAATCTTGCCCTTCTACCCTAAAGTTCCATTAACTTAATCTTCGCATGTCGACTTTAGGTCAAGTTGGGCTAATTTTGTCAATTCTACCTGAGAAATCAGTTATTAATAAGTTAGCTATAGTATGCCTTAATTATATTCTATATGCATTTGTAACCATTTTCATTTATTTAGTGTATTTAATATATTACATTCAACCATGACATCTATGATCCATTCATAAACAAATATTACACTATATTTATTTTATTTTAAGACATTGAGTTTGTTATCAATATTTATACTTAGGATAATAAACTTATAAGGTCTATGTGTAGTTTTCTAAATGATTTTATTTAATAATGGTGATGTTGATTGGAGAATTTCACTTTTTGTATTACTTCTTGTTTAAGCATGTTAAGTGTTTGTGATTTTTACTTTTTAAGAATTAATGGCTTTTATTTTACCTTAGCTCCTAGCTTGTACTATTTTTTTAATGCTAATATATTTAAGCTTTATGATATGGAAGAATTAAGAGTGTAATAAATAATATTTGCACTTACCCTTGATAAACATTTAATGTAACATATTTTTATGCCCATATTAAGTATGTTTTCCTTGATATTTGAGAGTTTTCTTGTTATTTTTGGTACTTATTTTTCTTGGTCTTAATTGCCTTCAAAGATCAATAGAAAGATAATTTTGGGGAAATCGAGACATAAATGGAAGAATTGGAGTTGTTTTGGTGACACATACCCATATAAAGATATACACACCCGTATGAGTAATATATACAATCGCGTAAATGGACCATGTAAGAGACTGTAAATGTGCAAAGCTTCATATATGCTATTTTTACCCTTGTGGAGATACACGCCCTTGTAAATAATATACACGAATGTGTCCCTACATTGTGTAAGCTCCTATGAACGTGTAATGTCACAATTATAAAGTATGTTTGAGATATATAGTCAGTCACACGACTGTTTATAATCCAAAATCCTTAGTTTCATAATATAAAGGTAATTCTGAAAAGGAGATGACAGAGAAACAGCTAAAGTCAGAGTTAGAGTAGAAGACACAATTATGAACCTAGGATGAGGAAAACATTACTTTAAGAGATCTGATAGAGAGCAACGTTTCATCAAGGATTCAAAGGTATTTTATTAGAGAGAAGGGGGATATACATATCTATACGTTCTTTTCTTTCTAATGCTTCTTCTGAACTTTTAAGTTTATTTCCTTTTCTATGTTTAGAAACTAAGTTTATTTAGTCACTAAGTAGGATGAACCTTAAGTTAGGATGGATAACATGATTTGATCCTTTATTTAATGAAATTTGATTGATTGATTCATTGAGATTCAGTTATGTGTTTTTGTTCTTGAATTATAATGTTCAGAATATGATTTCAATGTCTGATTTCATATGATTGAGATTAAAAAGTCCTCTGATATGAATAGAGAGTTGTATGCCAACCTAGAGATAGGTCGACATAGATCCTCTAGATTAGTGTCAAGCCTAATAAATAATTTCATGAATCAACGTAATACGATCTTAGGGGTTTTAACTAGAAAGAAGTTTCAATTAACTGAAGATTAGATATTAATAGTTTTGAGAAAGATATTAGAAAAATATATAAATTTCCATATTCCAATGATCAATAATTAAATTGCATGACAAAGTTCATTACCTAGGAACTAGTTATTTGATATTGGATTAATCTTTGTGTTAAATTTGTCTTAATTCATTATTATGTTGAATTCTAATTCAATTTAGTTTTAAATTAAATCATCATCTTATTTGAAGATTAGAAAATAGAAAAAGGCCATTAATAGTACTTGTAGTCCTCATAGGATTGACCAATACTTGTCATTCCTAGCTACATCTACATCGTGTACTTACGATTTAAAATTATGTTAACCAAGTTTTTGGCTTTGTTATCGAGGATTAGAATATTAGGAAAACCTTACTTTTATTAATCTTGCAATTATTACTTATTTTTATTTCTTTTTACTTTTTGTTTTTAATTTATTTACTTATTTTATTGACTCTTTGGTTTTATTACTTCTACATACCTTGGGGTTAGTTTATCACCCCAAGGGAATCCATTACACCTAGTTGGTGAATATCTAGATATTAAGAGAATAACTCATAAGAATCTCTAAAGCACCCTACTTAGAGAGTACGAGTTAGATTGAAAGGTAGAGGACTAGGAAGGTAAGATTGATACAAAAGAAGTAGGAACTATGACAGATCAACCAAGGACTATGTTTGATTATGCTAGATCGAACTTGATATGAATGAAGTCTAACATTGTGAGATCGACTATTAATGTTAGAAATTTTAAGATTAAAATAAGTATTATTTAGATAGTGCAATAATCCGTCCAGTTTGGTGGGCTATGAGATGAGGACCCTAATACATATATCACAAACTTTCTAGAGATTTGTGATACCTTTAAGGTCAATGGTGCCAATGGCGATGCCATCAAATTAAGACTATTCCCGATTTCATTGAGGGGTAGGGTGAAGCAATGGTTAAGCTCTCTGCTTAGGTCATCCCTTACTACTTGGGAACAAGTAGTAGAGAAGTTCCTTCTGAAGTGCTTCCCACCAGCTAAGATCGCTAAACTGAGGGATGAAATATCCTCCTATACGTAGGCTGATTCAGAGACATTATATGACATATGGGAGAGATTCAAAGAGATGTTACAAAAATGCCCGTATTATGGTCTACCGTTATGGATGCAAATAGAAACATTTTATAATAGGCTCAATCAAACAATAAGGCAGATGATAGATGCAATAGTTAAGGGTACTCTAAACAATAAAATGTCAGATGCAGTTGAGGACCTTATTGAAGAAATGGTGATGAACAATTCTTAGTGGTGCTTATTTAGAGCACGATTTAGCAAGCTAGCAAGAGTATATGATGTAAATGCGGTTACTATATTGGTGAACTAGGTTGAAGTGTTGAGTAGGAATATCAATGAATTAACTACAAATCCTATTAAATTATTCCAATTTATGTCATATAAGGTGTGTAGGCTAGGACATCCAAGTTAATACTGTCCATCATTACAGTCCAAACACACAAATTACACAAGGAATGCTCTTAGACCCTAAAATAATCCATATAATAATACATATAATCGGGATGGAGGAATAATCCAAAATTTTCTTGGGGAAATCAAGGAAAGTTAAGGAACAATCCTCCACTATGATTCTAACAACACACACCTTAAGAAAAAAAAGCCAAGCTTGGAGAACATCATGTATAGATTTCTTCAAAATTCAGAAGATTTCAATCTATAGAGACTTCATTGAGGAATCAAGAGGCTTCTATATGTAACTTGGAAACTCAGGTTAGCCAGCTTGCTAAATTAATTGATACATGTAAATTGCATTGTATTTTTATAGGTAATTTGATATGTGTTATAGTGGTTAAGTTGATTGTTTAGTGTGTGTTTAGCTTAAGAATTGTGTTAGTTCATAAACATTTGTGTTTTAAGTGTTCTTAGGGTGAGAACATGTTTTTGAGCTTCAATTATATATATATATATATAAGTTAGTGGTTTTGATTTTAAATTTCCATATATTGTTACCTTTTAGAAATTGAGTGTGAGTCCATTAAATCCACAATGATTTTTGTTATGCAAAAAGTTTCAATATTCTCTCAAATACGATGCAATATACTCATAGTTTTTATTGAAATTACACTTAGCCCTCTTTGGTACATGAAGCATCATTTATCAGTCCATTTAATATTGGTACTTGAAAATCATTCTTCTCACTGCTCCAAATGAAATTCGTAGGCATTCTTTCGATAGCATTTATAAGATCAAACGGAGAAAAAGATGAGAGCTCTACTAGATAAGTAGGATATTCAACCCAAAGAATATGCAGTCTCTTTATAAAGAATAAAAAAATAATATTTTGGTGCTCAACCCTTTTGTGAATTGATTCAAAAGAGGGGTAGACAATCTTTAAAATGGATCTTGGTTATTGTTATTAGGATGGCAAGGTACTATCAAGGAAGTTCTAGGTGTTTGAATTCTGATAGCAATGAAAGTTCTTTAGTTATATTTGCAATTCCAATACAAATAAAAAAGCTACTTTTGTTATCCTTAGTTAATAGACATGCAATTTGTTGAATTTTTTTACAGAGTTCTAAAGCATATTGATTATGTATTGGATTTATACAGAAACAAAAGATCATGTACAAAAAATAATTTCAATAGATAAAGTATTTTTCCTTTATATTGATAATTAAACTTCCATTCCTATTCAATGTTCTTATCCATTGCTCGATTGAGAGCTTCAATACATATAGTAGAGATATGGGGAGAGGATGATGCCCTTGACT
Organism: Erythroxylum anguifugum; assembly: GCA_027478595.1. Taxonomy (NCBI): domain Eukaryota; kingdom Viridiplantae; phylum Streptophyta; class Magnoliopsida; order Malpighiales; family Erythroxylaceae; genus Erythroxylum; species Erythroxylum anguifugum. The sequence continues at coordinate 4,331,598 of JANIPN010000007.1, forward strand.
TTATTAAAGAGTTGAGTCAATTCTTTATTGACCAAAACACTAAAAGATATTGTTAAGATATATTGCTATAACCATCTAATGAAAGAAGAGGGAAGTTCAAAAGTTCTTAAGATGTAAAGGTGAATCTCTTAACTAACTAAATCAAAAGCTATAGAAAAATATATTTTAAAAGTACAACTTTTGATATATTTCTTCTCATGGTAATTCTTGAAAATTCCTAAGTTAATAAGATATTATCCCCTATATTGTGACCTTGAATTAAAGCATCTTAGTTAAGATTGATAATGCCTTTTAGAATCTTCTTGAGCTTTATGAAAAGCATCTTTGAAATGATCTTGTACACAATATTACAATAGGGTATTGGTTTGAATTGTTTTAAAGATAAAGGATTTGGAATCTTTGGGATGAGGCAAAAATAGGTTTGCTTTATCTTTCTAAAGAGCTTTCCTTTGGAAAAGAATCCCAAAATGGAATTTGAGACTAGGTCTTTATAATTATGTTTCAAGAAATGGTGGCCTTCTAACTTATAGGAGAATATGGTGCTATCGAAACACCTAGTATAAGACAAGGAATGATAGCAAAAATAGTGAACAAGGTGATATCCTACTAAAGGCTTTCTTTAAGATACCATAAAAAAGGCATAAATAAAAGTGATGTTTATTTTGGTTATGTTCTGAATTAGATTTTCCTTAAGATGAATGTACTACTCAATGAAATGACCATGCTCTATCAGAATAAAGTTTGGTTTAAAATACACTATAACTTTCCCATTAAAATGAGTATGAAGATTACTGAAAATATGTTAGCTCTTCTCTACGAACTAAAGCTCTTCCTTGAGTCAATTGGACTTTATTTATTTTTTATTAAACCTACCATAAATGGTTTCTTAGTCTTTAAGTAATCACAGACACTTGCTATTTATTAGGATAGTTCAAACCCCCTATATTCCTTGTGCATTAAGCAAGAGTGTAGAGGCTATCTAAAGCTTTCTTCTTTGGCCTTCTAGGCTTCTTCTTGCTAGTGACAGTGAAATTTTCTCTCTATGAGCTTTCAATTAAGGAAGGTAAATCTATTAAGGCTAACTTATCTAAAATATTGCAAGGTGAGTTTGTGTTATCTGAGCATGTAAAAGAGGTCCCTTTATTTAAAAAAAAAATTGACTTTTTAAATAAGAGTTGATTATTTTTTATTATGTTGAGGCTTCGGTTGTTTCTAGGTTGTCTATAGTTGTATCTTATGTGGTATTTGTATTTACCTCTTAAATTTTGTCATCTTTAGACCTAATACCTAATTATAATCGCTTCTCCTAAAAAATTTTCTTGTAGGTCTCCAAGATATAGTTTGTTCTGGTTTATAGGGTTTTAATTGATAGCTCACAATAATGTCAGCCTTACTAACCCCCCTCCTTCATCCAATTTTAGGATCTTCCGACTCCCAAGCAATTTTTCTGTCCACAACTACCTCATTGCATATATTTGTATATCCAATTTTGCTTATGGCTTACTGCTATAGTTTTATCAAGACAAACTGGTTTCCTTAATGAACTAGTTGGGTAACTTAGTCTTCTTTTGATCAATATGTATGTTATAAAAGTTTACCAAAATAGGTATATGCTTCATTTTCATCCTCTCTAACTCAATACTTGGTTTCCATTCTTATAGATAGAGTGGTTTACCATTAATGTGCTAGGGTCTTACTTCAAGAATCTTCAATAGACTAACATCACAATTGAATTTAAATAAAAAGAGGTTGTCCTCATTAATAAGAATGTTCTCTAAACCCAATTTTTTTACTTAGCTTGTGCTTATAATTGTATATAAGGGAAAGAAAGAATCATGTCCATAAAGTAGCCAACTAGGATGGTTTCCCGTGCAAAGCTCCTTGTAATAATCCGTTTCTACACTTAAAGATTTAATTGTTAGATCGAGTTATATCATATGAGAATTGTTGAAGTGCATTTCATTTGCATTCATCATAATTTCATTTATACATGAATCATGATTTAGAGACATTGTAAAATTAGTATATGCGCTCATTTGACATATCTCGGGGTATGAAAGATCTTAAATGATTATGATGTAATTGCGTGTTGATTATGACTTAATTTTTTTTTGATGGATTATAATTAGTGAAATGAGAATTTATTGTTACAATAGAGTGACTGATAAGGTGATATGTGCATCTAGTATAGGAAAAATGTTAAAGGACAAGACAAATTGATACATGGGAATTTAAGTTGATTAGGCCTATGAAATGGTGAAATGTGGCATTAGGAATAAGTGACAAATGGCTTAGCTAATTGGGAGATAAATGGCTTGAGTACATAAGTGACAAGTGGCCTAGGAATTATGTGACAAATGGAACAAACATTAGGTGACAATTGGTAGCATGAGAAGAAGACACATGACATAGCTCTTTATTGGACAAATGGCATGACATAGCTCTCACCCCTCTCCACACACTTGCACCCCATAACCTCCACACTTGAAAGACATCTTCTTTCATGTTTTGGTTACTTGCTACCCTTATTTACACCAACGACAATCTCACACCACCTCCATAACCCTTAAATTTTTGCCAAAATTTTGTAGCCATCATCTTGTGTTTAGAAATCCTTCTCATTCCATCTTGTTCTTGGAGTATGCTTTATCCTGACATGTTTGGAGGGCTAAATTAGCTTGGAGTATGCTTTATTCATCTATTGTAACATATGTTAGCATAACATTCATGATGATTATTTAGGGATGAACTTGGTTGTGGTATTGATGATGAAGTTGTGCTAGAAATTTGATGGATGAATTTGTTTTGTTTTGATGTATGAAATCTTAGGTTAGAGGTTGTTCAATGGATGATTTAGATTAGGATTTGAAGTATAATTAAGGTATAATTGAGGTATAATCAACGGACAATTATAATGGTGTTAGAATCCAGAAAAAAATTAAAGGAAATAAATAGTGAACTTTCTATTCACCCATCCCACGATCATTTAAGCTACATAAGCTCCTTCATAAAATCGTGGGCATTGTATTGAAGTGAGAAACTTTCTGTTTTGTCTTTCCACGATCATGGAAAGGTACCCCCACGATTGTGGGAAATGCTCTTAAATGAAAATTTCTATTTTGTGTGATTGTTAAACCAACTAAGGATAAGCTACTTTACCTTGGTGTATTTGGACTTGATTGAGGCTTGAAATGAACTTAGATTGTTGTTGGAACAATGTATCTAAATCTAAAATTATGAGTTGTTAAAGGAATGAAGGTATTCTTATGGATGCAAATGTGATCCAAAGGATGTGAGAGATGTGAATTAGGTATGAATGAATGAGAATTAGGAAATTGTGTGAATATGTAATGCTAGAAAAGGATTAGGGAATGAATGATTGATGAATCTAGAGTAACAAAGTTTTCTTAAGGCATAAACCTAACTGTAAACAAGATACATACAAGCTATGATGAATGAATGAGCAAGATTTGTGAATAAGATTATATACGCGGGATAGTCAATTGAGCATGCATTAAACATAACACATATACATGTGTATGATTGAGTACTCATTTGATTAAACAAGTTAGTAATGCGTAGATATGTAGGTATTGCATGATATAGAAGCACAAATTGATCCACAACATCCAAACATTGCCGGATCATTAAGGCAATAGCTAATTTGGAGCATACTGTGAGTCAACTTAGACGTTTTCTCACTATATTTGATTTGCTTTTGTTTAAATTCCAATTATTGAATTGTTACCTATGAGATTGTGATAGTCCGAGGAGTTTAATATTCAGGAATGTAGTGGAAGTGCTATCTACTTGTATGTGAATGTGGGAAATGAGTGCTCAACTAAATGTTGAATGCCGAACTTAGATCCGATAAATGCGTTAAATGCTTGTGTACACTGAATGAAAGTTGTTGATGACATATTAAATGATTTGATGCATTTCATGACATTGACATACATGATCAGATAAAGGAGTTGTGATCGGAGTAACTAGTGTGAAGAGGAGCTTAAAGCTCATAAATGTGCACAAAAAGCCACAGGCCCAATGATTAATGAGCCCGACATCCACAACAGATACGGAACAGTTAAATTAGTGCTCGGTCACAACAAAATAAAAAGAAAGTGGAGTCATATGTGCATTTGCATTTATATATATATCATGTATTTGTCCTGTGGATAGTTGTGAAGAATTACTGAATTGTGTTGAAATAATAATATGAAATGTTTGTGTACATGTTGAACTGAATGATTGAGATGAGTGATTGGATAATTTGAGATGACTACATGAAATTTTTGTGTTCATAATGTGTTGGTTGAAATGTGAGATACATATATCATGATTTGGTATCCAAATTAAATGATGTGATAAATGGGAATTGGTTTTGAAGAATGTGATATATTTGAGAATTTAGATTATATGTTTGTGATGTTATATCCTGATTTGAGCGAACACATCAATGATAGTTCACTCACTGAATTCTTAAAATCATCAAAATTGCAACGTTAGTTTTTAGGCACTGGGGTGACTTAACTTTTAAGCCAATCTAGCAGTAGCTTAGTATTGTCCGTTTTGGAACCCAAAATGTGCATGTTATGTATTATATAAACATGAATTATGAGTGTAATGATTGTATATGTATGTGAATCAAATGTAAAGAATCTCATATGTCTTTGGTAATGTAAATGCATGGATTATAGAATGTAACAACAATGTAAACTTATGGCTATGAATAACATAAGGAAAGTTAGTTCTTTGAAATGCTTATGTTCTATATGATGCCATGATAAGTTGATGTGATTGCTTTAACATGCCGCTTCTGTGAGATATTCTCTGAAATGTCGGTATATGCTCTATAGTAATGGGATGTTACACTCCTAATTTAAGAAACTCTACTAATGAAGCCATATTGTAATTGCATTCTTTAGTTGAGGGAAGGAAGTGTTTGAACTTTTCAGAAGGTGATACACCCTTGAATACTTGATACCAAGACAACTTTAGTCCATAGAGGGAGGGAGAAGTTTGAGCTACCGAGTCGAGGAATAATAGTGAGTGCGAAATTTTAAAAATTGATACAAAATTCTAAAAATTTTAAAATAAAATAAATAATCAAATAAGTTATAAAAAAAAGAAAGAAAAGGATTTTATCTCTCAACCTGCTGTTCCTATAATGTTGCTTTTCCCAGATACTGCAATCACAACTTTTGCCGCATCCCACAGTAGGGAATTGGCCTCTACGTTCAACTAGAATATATATCCTGGCGACCCCTCTCTTAAAAAAGAAACCTTTAATCATTTGATGTAACAAAGGTCTTACACGTAAGTGTCCAAAGCTACTTAGGTGGAATATATACAAAAACCATGGTCTTATGTTCTTTCTGACTCTGATCGAACTCACTGAGGTTTATATATTAACATAACATTTGCATAATAAGGTACTTGAGGTGGAATATATACAAAAACCATGGCCTTATGTTCTTTCTGACTCTGATCGAACTCACTGAGGTTTATATATTAACATACATTTGCATAATAAGGTACTTGAGGTGGAACCTATACAAAAACCATGGCCTTATGTTCTTTCTGACTATGATCGAACTCACTGAGGTTTATATATTAACATAACATTTGCATAAAGATTAAACACACAAAAAGGAAAAAGGGTTTGACCGCCCAAGGTTGCCCATAAGGCCATTCGTTCCATAGTCCACGAAAATGAGTTTTTTATTCAATTATAGAAGTTGGAAAATTGGAGCACTAACGACAGATGCCGAGAACCAACAGAGGTGAGCCTCATCCGATCCGCTTCAGATACACGTCCTCTTGAAATTGTTATCTTCTGATCAAATGCTCTTCAGCTTTTTTAAAAGCCTAGCGTTTTGTCTTGGTTTTTAATTGCGTTTCCGTTTTGTGTTTTAATAAGGAAATGACATCTTTCATGCTTCGTTTTGTTTTTTTGGTCTTAGAATAGGGTATCCACCGGCGGACTCAGTGACTAATCCCTTCCCTAGTTTGTAGACATCTTATAGGGTGAGACAACTGGCCCAAAGATTTAAGGCTGCTACTATACTCAAAAGTGACATTTCTTCATTGCCAAATAATAATATCAGTCGTCAATAAAGTGCTTAGTTCATTTAATCTTTTTCTAGTTTTTTTTTTAAAATATTTTCAGGTTCAACCATTAAAAAAAATCATGCTAAAAATTACAGGAATCCTGACGTAAGTGCTTATGTTTCCTAACATAAAGTTGTATATGCTATTATCACTTTACGTTCTGTTGGTGCATTTGGGAAATAATTTCATACGTTTTAAAAGTTTACATTATAATACAGAGGAAATCATCGGCCACAGTATCAAATTGTCTTGCATAAAATCGCATCTACGTATAATAAGCACACATCTTATGAACATATATACACTTACTGAAAAATTGAGGTGGGATATAATCTCACGCATAGCATAACAAGCCCCTCTTACTTTAAATATGGCAACCTGGCTTAAACATAGAAGAAAGCAAGCAATCCAACATCCTATTTGGATGTGCGTCCATGGCATTCCTTTGGAGTATTGGACATCAACAAGTCTGGGTCATATTACAGTTTTGTGGACAAACCATTGGATGAAGCCATAACTTAAACCAAAAGAATCAAATTTGCTAGAATTTATATACCAGTCGATGCGATTGAAGATCTCTTTGAAGAAATACCAATTCTAAAACAAAATGACAATTATGAGCCGGTGGAAGATGTAGTGAAAATCACATATGTATGTAAGCCTAACAATATAAAGATAAAGGGAGACCTATGGGGAAAATGTTCAAGATATGTCAGTTTATGGAATTAATGGTAGAGGAATAAGAAATAAATGAAGAGTATGTTATTCCTAACATTGAGCACAATCAGGAAAAATGAGGAATTGAATTCCAATAATAACACAATAGATACCACACCATTGGCTCCATAAGTAGAAGGGAACCATGATGCATTTATTCCACAAGGGGAACCATGATGCAAGTTGTAGCTTGCTAAAGCTCTTACCAAACCAATAGAGAATAATAAAAAAAACTACTCATATCATTCCAATGGAAGAATTCTAGTCTTGTTCAATAAGGAGAAAATAAAATTTATGAGCTCCCTGGTGTGTGACCAAATGATTCAAATGGAAGTGAAATTGAAAGCCTAAAATCTTATAATTTTGATACCATTCAAAGATCAAAGAAAATTTAACCAGTATTAAAACACCATGGACATTGGTTGGTGATTTCAATTCAATTATGTATCCAAATAAAGCTAATGGGAATAATCATTCCAACCTATTATGATAAGTTGAGAGAATGAGAGTCAAATAATTGATATACCTTTTGGTAGTTGTCTCTATACATGGAGCAGTAAACAAAAGGAGCATTTGTACCTAAGGGAAAAACTTGATAAAGGTTTGCCTAATTTGGAATGGTTCCAAACATTTCCTAATTTTAGAGCTATATTTTCATAATCCAAGTCTTTTAGATCATTCTCTAATCATCAATGTACATCACCTGTAAGTCCATCTACTAAATCTCCTTTCAGATTCAATGACTTCCTTGTTGAGCTCTCTGGATTTTCTGATGTTGTGGTTAAAAAGCTTATCTCAAATGTCTATGGTACCAAGCAGTTCATACTAACTAGAAAGTTAACAAACATAAGGAAAGTGCTTAAGGTACTGTATAGAAAAAATGTGAGAAGCATCTTTCGTCTTCTCAATACTGTATGAATTGCTCTAAGAAAAGCACAAACTGATCTCAACAATAATCCACCCAACCCTTTGTTACAAAACTTTGAAAAGCAAGCTCTACCTAACTTCACTTGATCTTTGAACTTTGGTCACTCCTTAACGAAATAAAGACAAGAAGTTTGTGGTTAAGGAGGGTGATAGAAATTCTTCCTTCTTTCCATAAATCTATCATTTCTAGGAAAGCCTCTAATAGAATTGTCACAATTGTCAAAGATGATACCATTTTGACCAAGCAAAGCCAATTCCTTGAGGAAGCTAAAGAGTATTTGTCTAAATCTTTAGTCTCTCCTTCTTCCATTTCCTCTATCTCCATTATTAAAGAGATCATTAAGGACCCTCTATCTTTTTAAGGAACTAGAAATTTTATCCAAGCCTGTCATAGTTGAGGAAGTTAAGAACTCATTAAAGTCTTTGAGGACTTTTAAAGCACTTAAACCAGTTGGCTTTAATGCCAATTTTTTCCTTAAAACTTAGTCGTTAGCAAAAAAATGTAATAGTGGAAGCTATATAAATTCTTTATAAAGAAGCAATTTTTGAAAGAGATTAACGGAACTATCATATAGCTTATCCCAAAAGGAAATGAACACAAATCCTTAAGTGATTTTTTCCCCCTAATGTATGTTATGAAACAACGTACAAAGTCATTTGTACAATAATTGTAGATAGACTTAAATCAGTGCTATAAGCTCATATTAGTCAGTCATATGGAGCTTATATATATGGGAGGCAAATTAGGGACAACCTTCCCTTAGTTTGAGGACTTTTTAAGCATTACACCAACAAAAGAAGTAGATGGAATTGTTCCCTTAAAACAGATTTTAAAAAAATCTATGATACAGTGGATTGGAACTTTATACTCATTAAAGTTGAAGGTTATGGATTTTCCATTGTATATAGATAAAACAGTGTTGGATGCATTTTTATCATTAGAATCAATAGCATTTTCCCTTAATTTCTGGATTAATTATTGGGTCTTATACATATTTTTTCTACTAAATTGTTTAGTTTATCTTAATCTGCATTTTTAATGAGTCTTGTTTAATTTGTAGGAAATACACTTGTTTTTAATTGAAAAAGACCGCAACAACAATTAATTTGAGGGAAGGCA